>JAJEJO010001333.1:180742-273772 GCA_020662805.1 Glaucomys volans | reverse complement strand
AAAGCATTCTTCTTTGGGAACTTTGCGGCACATGGCTACTGAGAGGCAAGACAAATGAGAAAAAGTCCTTCTCTAGCAGCACGCAGATACTCTCATTTTATATTAACTAGGGTAGGAATGAGCCAAGTAAAGAGGTGAGAGGAATTGGAAAAGCCATATTGTCCTAAAAGTTGTTACCTACAAAGCAATTCTAATTTGGAAGTCGACGTAGAGATTGGATTTGTTTTACACAGAGAGAGAGAGACATGTGCAATGAGGTACATCAAATCCATTGATGAAGGTTTCTCAGATTGGAATTTTCATATAATTGCATAGGAACAAAACCTTTCTCCTTATTGGAAACTCTCTGTGAAGGACTCCAACAGGCTTCTTTCCCAGCAACTTCTGTGCATGACCTTGAGCTACTCACTCTCTTTTGACCTTAGAGTCTTCAACCATGAGTTGAAGAGATATACTAAATGATGTCTGTAGTGAGACCGTGAATTTGGTTCCTGCTGCAGTTATCTGTCGGAGTTCACGTGTAACCAGGAGATTCTGCACCCACGCAACTCAAGTTGCAATGGATTTAGGCTTCGGCTTAACAGTACAGGCATTTGCTTATGTGCAATCAAGGTGCATTGCTGTTGGAGCAAATCTTTGCACGATGCTTCATGGTCCTCTAAATATGTGTGCCTGACCTCTTCTTCCTCTCATGGCCAGGTTTCCAAAACAGCCAGTCTTCAACTACTATGTCCATGACCTCATCTGTCATTCTATCTTCAATTCCCTGAAATTTGGCTTCCATTTCCCCAGCGTCAGAAAAACTATTTTCTGCCAAGGTCATCATCAACCTCCAAGTTGCCAAATCCCAGAGACTCTTCTCAGTCCCGTTGCATTCTTGACTTCTCAGCATTTTAGGCTGTTGACAGGTTCCTCTTCTTGAAAGTGTCTCCTTCCTTTACTTCCAAGACCCCATTCTTCTCGAGTTCTCCTGTCTTCCTCACCAACTGCTGCTTCTCAGTTTCTTTGATGGGCATCTCTTCCTCACCTACCCTTTAAATCCATGTTCTGCTTTAAACTGTTTTTGATTCTGGGATGCAAACTCTCTTTCTCTAGATAAAAGCTTGTAACACTATATAAATGCTATACTCTCCCATTTGCTATCTCTAACCAAGACCCCTCTATCCTATTCTGTACTGGGTAATTTATCTGGAAGTCTTAGGGCTACCCCAAAATCATATCCAAAATTCAACTTACTGCCTCCCCCACAAATGTTTCCCCATTCTAATGTCATTTCCTAAATAAGCATTCAAGCCTACAGAGCACCTGTTGCTCAAGGTAGAAATTTGGGAGTTACTATGGATTGTCTTCCCACTTCCTCATCCTGTCCCCTACATCTGATCAGTCAAGAGCCATCAATTCTGTTTGTCTCCTACTCTCCACCTGCTCAATCCCTGCCTTGGTCCAGGCCCTCCTCCTCTCTCTCTGGACCTTCAGACAGATGCTGTCCATTCCCAGCCTCTGAGCCTTGTATCATCCTCTGCATTGGCACCAGTGTGTCCTTTCTAACCCCCAAATTTCATCACTTTGACAAAGAACAAGCATTCTTTGTTGTCTTGAACACTCGGTTGATGCTATGCACGAGTTGTGTTTAGGGGTAGGTCTGCAACTTATTTTGAAATTCATTAGGAAATTAAGATGGATGAATAGATGGATGCATGAATCAAGAGGGTGATAAGTGGAGAGATATGTGATAAACTAGAGCACCCCTTTACTGCTCCTAACACATGTATGGGTCAAAGGGCCTTCTCTGCCAATGTCTTGGCCCAAACCCATGGAGGCTATTACTTCTATTTAGCCTTTCTTTTTTTTTAGTCCAAAATAATGAAAAATATCAGAGAATGGTCAGGATATGTAGAATGAACATATCAATACCTCCAGTGATAGGTGTTTTCAAAAAATGACTGATTGGAATATGCTTTCTGAGTAATTAATAGAGCAGTGGATCTATCTGCATGCCAAAGAATGAGCAGAGAGATGTACTAAAAGGATGTCTTGTTGGTTAAGGAGCTGAGAAGCAGGCCTCCCTCAACTTCCCTTCATACATGGGATGAACATAGAAGTAACTTTGAGGCAATTCCACTGAATAGAGAGTAAAAAGGCAGATTATTTTGTTAACAGTAAGCTACTAACATTGAGTTCAGTAAACAGTTAAGAGGAATTCACTGGAGTCTCACAATGAAATCACCTTGATTTTAAGCTTTGGTATGAACTATGAAACCATTTTACAATGAAGTCTTTTGGTGACCTCAATAGGAAGCACATTTGGATGGTGTCCTTTTACAAAAAATCATATCCTTTAGGGGAAGAGGAATAGGGTGAAGATCCAGTGTGAAGGTCAGAACTTTTTTTTTTTTTTGCCTGTAACACAATGCTAGAGATATTTGTAATATCTAAAAATAAGACAGGATTTATTCCACATTGTACACTTCAGCTGTAATCTGGAACTATTTTGTCACAAGAAATCGGAACCAAGCATATCCTAGTTCCAAGCATAATCTGGCATTATTTTATTATATGTGGTTCCAATTTCTTGGAGTGAAATGAGTCCAATTTGTTTCTCATGAATCCAATTCAGAGCGCTCTTTCCAAAGAAGCTTGGCATCAGAGGGTAAGTGAAGGAATGCGCGTGGCGACAGGGACTGCAGGAAAGGGTTGGGCTTTATTACTGAATTGATAATTTTGAATACCGTACTGAGTTGCAAATTTTAGTCAGAACCGTCCTTCAGGTGCTTTTTTAAACTTTGCGAAGGCTCCTTTTTCAGGTGTCTAAAAACACGGAGAGGAAAACCCAAAACAAGACACCCCCCCCCATTTTTGTTCTCATCACAAACATGTACTGCAGGAACATTTGAGAAAATTCTACTAAGCAAGTCTCCTTATGAAGTTGTAGGCAAAGATGTACTTTTACCAAATGTCAAAATCATGTTGTCAAATTTGATATGCAATGCCACAAAAATGAATCTATTGCACAGATTTCCATGGTAGCAGTTCTCTGTGGGAAGAAGTATATTTGGTAAGGGAAATAGTTTGCAATCAACATATTATTACTTTGGGGGCAAGGAGGGTGCCATTCAAAATAACACAGCAGCAAAATACGCTGATAAATTTGTTGTTAGTTACCATCCTGCTAATAGAGAGCTTTGTGCATTAGGGTATCCACCACGGTTTGCATCGTATTATAAACTTCAGCATGAAACTTGTGAAACTGGAAGGAAACTAGAGTTTGGACCAAAATAAAACTAAAGATTCATAGATCAGAAACTGGAAAATTAACTCTGCCAATTAGCAGCTGAGGTTTGGTTATAAGATGAACTACTAACAATGGAAATTTCTTCCATTGTCTTAACTCTGGTTAAAACTGCCAGTGCTAATGTTAGGCATCCTTGGCCAGATCACCCAAACCAGGACAGCTCATGTCCCCACATTGACCTCCAGTCAGCCCATGTACTTGCACCCACAGTGCTATGCAAAGAACCTGGATTTTGATTGGCACCTGGGAAGGTTTAAAGCCCAGCTCCCCGACTCATTACATGGACTGCACTGGATCAGCTATTTGATCTTTGAAACCTCAGTTTTTTTCATCTACAGAAAGGGTAGATAGGAATTGGTGCCCTTTTTTCCCCTTAAATCTCTTGCTTTTTGTTTGTTTGTTTGAGTGCTGGGGATCAGATCCAGGGCCTTGCATATGTTAGGCAAGGATTCTGCCCCTAAGCTATTTCCCTAGCAGAACTATTATCTTTTAAATATTAGTAGGAAGGCTTCATTAGATACCGAGCAACAGATTCTCAATGAATAGGAGCTGTCGTAGCAGCTCCCCTGCCAGCAGCCCGTTCTAGGCTGCAGGACAGAACAGCAGAAAGTTGTAGCGACAGCCACAAGCAGGTGAGGGGCTTTTATCAAACCTCATTCAGGAAGGACACCAGGGCTACTGTTCAAGATAATAAACCACTCCTGTGAGAAGTGGTGAACAGCAGGGGCCTGGAATCCCCTGGGTGACCCGCCCCTTTTCCTACTTCCCATCCCATCCTGATGGTTAGGGTCATGAGGACTGAGCGAGGGTGTCCACTTGTTAAGTCAATCACTCATCCAGGTGTTGTGCGTGAAGTCCTTGTTTAGCATGTAGGAAGGCCAGCGTTTGATCTCCAACCCAGCCCCCTAAAAAGAGCAAAAAAGCCAGGTTGTCTGTGGGAGCGGGGAGAAGGATTCCTTCCTCAAGACTGCTTGAGTTTCTAGCCTGCTGACCTGCCTGGCAGATTCCAAACCAGCCAGTCCCAGGAGACACCAGAGCCTATTCCTTGACGTTTTATTCCTTCTCCGACCATTTCCTCTTTATGTGTCTCCTATCGTCTCTGTCCTCCCACCCCTTGTTCTGTCTCAGAGATCTTCCTGTGATCTAGAAGTGAAAGGGTTAAAGCCTGGCCCAGTAGGAATCCAGCCAGGGGTCCATTCTCCATTTCAGTTGGCCACTATTCCCAGCAAGGAGCACAGAGGACAGACCTGCTAGAACAGCGCCTCCCCTTCAGCTTCCCTTGATGTCTTTCTATTATCCTAGCCTGACATTCTTTTCCTTTCTATGTCAAGCAGATTTCAATTTTTTTTTTCAAAAGAAATTGTGCCGCTGATAAACATTAGTTATGGAAAGGTTTTCTTTCGAACTCAAGGGAAGGAACAAGATAATTTCCCCTGGTTCAGGAAAGTCAGAGTAGAATAAAGCTTCTTGAAATATGAGCTTGATAAAAATAATATTGTCAGTATGAAATAAAAATGAGGACTTGGAGACAGTTTCATTCAAACTCACTTGATCATATATAATAAAGCCAGAGAAATCAGGTTGGGGGAGGGATTTTAACAAGTTGAATTGAATCAAACCCGGCGCTGAGCTTGTGAGTTTAGCTTTCTCTGGCAATGTGTTAGTCAGCTTTCTGTCACTATAACAAACACCTGAGATCATCGACTTATAAAGACAAAAAAGGTTGATTTTGGATCCCTGTTTTGTAGTGATTGATTGGCCCGTGATTAGATACTACATCATTATGGAGTGTGTGGCATAGCCTACGTGTCATCTCATGGTCGGGGAGGGAAAGAGGAAGAGACTGGGGTCCCACAGTACCCCTTTGAGGGCACACCCCCAGTGACCTAAAGACCCCTCAGATCCCACCCCTTAAAGCTTCCACCACCTCCCAATAGCACCACCCTGGGGACCAAAACCTTAACACAAGGACCTTTGGGGGACATTCCACATCCAAATTATACAGGCAGTTTGAATGCTGAAACTCTCACTTTGGCAAGGACTGTTTTGCTGACCTCAGGGATCAGGGTGAACAAAGGAAGCTGTGGGCCTCCCGGCTGAAATATTTCTCTAAATTCAGGACGACCTTGCTCTCTCCCACCCTGCTATCCAAAAACACGACTAACGGGTGTCAGCAGGGTCAGTCCCGAGAACATAGACGGTTTGTACAAATCACACCTGGAGTAGCTGGAGCATCCTACCCCATCAGTTTAGTAAGTTCGCACGTCTTAAAATGTTCAAAGTCACTCTGGCAGCCTCTGGTGTCCAGGCTGGAAGGAGCCCAGAGGGCTCCTGGAGAATTTCTAGTAGCCGCAGCGAAGGCTAACTTCTTCCACGCGCTCATCCCGGTGGGATCCTGTGGGGTACCCATGTTGCATGGTCCGGCCCTGCTCTGCAGTGGGTTGGCTTTGACTGCAGGTCTGCCTCACTTCCTGTGGACTCTGAAGTCCTTTCCCCTTCTCCTCTGTATTCACGGAGGACTCTCCAGGCCCCTTCCCTAGGTTCCCTGCCCTGCAGAGCAGAGATGGTCCTGCCCTGCCCAAGTCCAAGTCCACTCACTTTCCATGGCTCAGCATGCTTGACCCTCAAGGGGAATCTGGCCTCCAAGGTCAGCCAAGGGCATCTAAATGATGGTGTTTGAATAGACAAGCAATTCCCCATCCAGCCCCTCCTCACGTGGCTCTGGCTTTCCCACTTTGTTCTCACAGTGACGAGGCGGAGCTGCTGGTCTTCCCCAGTACACATCATGCCTTCAGTACTTGCTAGGAGACTGCCCTTCCCTCGGAGGCAGGGAATCTTGCAAAAATGACATGTTGTCCCTACTCTAGAGGCTGGAAATGGGTACATTTTTGAGCAGGTGGGAAGACAATTGAATAAAAAAGGAGGCTTTGGGCCACTGGGTCTGTGCTTCAAACTTCTGAGATAGTCCTAGTGGGTGTCTTCTTTCAAAGAAGGCAGGGAGCAGAATGCAGCTTGGAATCGAGTCCCTGCTCTGTGGCTCATTGCTGTGCACGCTGAGGTCTTGTCGGAGTGACTCACTTCCTCCTCTCTGCCCTGGGGGTATTACCTGGACTTCCCACAGGTTCTTTCCTTTGCAGGAGCTGGCCCATTCGTGCTGGTGGTCTTCCCTCACTTTTCAAGCTTTCTTCACAAGGTGGAAATCAACTGGTGAATGGTTGTGACCATAGACATCATGGAGACCAAAGCACTGGAGGCCGCATGGGGCCATGGCTGTGTGCGTGATTTCTGGTTCTAGAGTGTCTTCGGAGTCTCTCTTTCCTGGCCTGTTGAAGCTTTGATGCTATAAGAGAAAGGCAGTTTGTCCTTTCATTCTGTTTCTTCTTGTCGTCCGGTCCCTCTTTCCTTCCTAGCCTGCAGATGTGGGGCATTTGTTTTTTCCCCTCCTGGGCTCTCCCTCTTTCTTTGGGACCTCTTTATCTCTGGGCTAGTTACCATAGCTAGAAACTAACTGTCTCCTCGTTCCTTTGCCCATGGCAGGCAGGAGCTTTCTTTATGCCCTGTGGCAGGCATCAAGGTAAACGAGACAAAGTTCTTAGTACTGAATCAAACAGTGGTTAAAAAAAAAAATCAAGCAACTCAGATATCAGGAAGACGAACATAGGCAGAGGGGACGTGCCCGGGGCACCCAGGGTGCCTTCCCAGAGGAGGCTGGCCCACCCTCTGACCCCAAGTCAGATTCTAGCAGCTTCCATGCTTTCTAGAAGCATCCATGCCAAGTCGTGATTGGCATTGCCTGGGTGAATCGTTCGCGGCTGCTGACTCTGAGGATGGTGATATGAAGAGGGGACTTAGGCACTGTACGGTCCTGGGTTGTCTGAGGGTGGAGCTGTGTTCTGAGGAGCATGCTGTTAGATTGTGTCACTGCGTGAACCTCATGGCATGCACTTGCGCTAATTAAGATAGCCATGACGTCACTAGGTGACACAGCCTCCAGGGAGCACATCCTAAGTGCTGCGTGCTGTTGACTGATATGGCATGGCGTGGCACAGGCCTGCAGTTTATGATGTCTTTCTCTTGTGACCTCAGGAAGGAGCAAACCGTTCAATCTCTGGTGTCCAGCATGTAGATCCTTGGGCCCTGTGGCCTGGCCTGTTCCCAGGACCACCCCGCAGTCTCAGACTGACCCGGAGGCATGCCCATTGGGCAGGACCTCTCCTGTCCTGGGCTCCTGGCACCTTTACATCCCGTGCTCCTCGGATGCGCAGACTCAGAGCTGTACTCGGTTCCAGGTTGGTCGGGAAGTTTCTGAAGAGCCATTCGGCTTTGGCCCCTGTGGCTGATGATCTTGCTGCCCAGGAAGACCTATGAAATGCAACGGATGCCTCGTTAATTTTAAATGAATCTCCCCCATGTAGCCACTCATCTCTGACGGCCACAATTAACCTCGAGTGCGCACTCCTTCCCCTTCGAGTCTGCCTGGCTGCTCCCTTACCCGTTTGCCACCTCTTAACTTGAGCCCTGCAAACTCCAGGAGGGACTCTCAAGTTCACAGCCCCTTCTTCCCCTGAAGCACTTTGGACACCTCCCCATCTTGTTCTGCACCTTCAACCTCCTGCTTTAGACATGTGGAGAGATCAGACTTCCCCAGGCCATGGCTCTGACCTTGCAATTTCCTCCCTGACTTTCAGACTTGGCTTCCGCCCGTGATGTGTGCGGGTCTGGGGTGACAGAATGGGCTTCCTCAGCTCTGCACTTCCCACAGCAGGAAGGAGGAAATTCAAGAGTTAGTGTTTTCTCCATGGCTAACAAACCACTGCTCTGCTCACTGCAGGGACCACGGGATCCCTTTGTCCTGCACAAATCCTGGCTTCAGCTTCCGTAGGTTTATGGAGTGGGGAAGGTCTGGAAATGTCACCAGTTGCTGCATGCTCTCTGTGGCCTGGGGGGCCTGAACGTGGTGCCTTTTCAAATCCACTTTGTCTATCTTGTATTCACTTGCACTTTGCTCTTGGAAGGTGTCAAGGTCTTCCTCTGCGCGCGTCTGTGCATCCCGTGACCCGTGGACTCCGACTCCCGGGGGATGATCCCACTGCCCCAGTGTTATTGTATTCATTTCCTCCTCCTTCCGGCTCAGCCCCAGTGCAGGTCTGGGGAAGGGAAATGGCTGCTGACAGCTCACAGGTGTGACTTACATCTCAGATGATGGGAGGACCAGCCTGGGGCCGAGGAGGTTGGAGCATTGTGGGGTGGGTGGACTTATTTCCTCAGGTGGAGAGAGTCAGAGCAATTGTGGGGAATACAACAAGGTGACAAGAGAAAGCTCTCGCCTGGGTGCAGAAAACTTTGCCTCTGGTGTTGGAACCGGAGCTGCTCCCGGTGCCCTGAGAGGGTTAGCAATTGCTGCCAGGAAGACGAAGCCCTGCTCGCTGACACCCTGGCCCTGGAAAGGGGCAGCGGACGACAGGCTTTCCCCCAGCACCTGGTGGCAGGAAATGAGCTTCACATTCCTTCTTAAATCATAAGAAATCATCTGTGGTGCTCACACGCTCAGCAGATCTTGAAACTAGCGAGGGACTCCTGGTGGCCGTCCTTCCTGCAACACCTTCCTGCTCTACCATTTGCTTTTCCTGTCCCTTCTTCCCCAGCAAGGCAGGATCCAGGCTGTTCTGCATCTTCCCTGCCTTCTTCCCAACCTGTCTCTGTTCTTCCCCTCACTTGGGTCTCTTTGGACTCTTTGTTCCCCCAGGGGCTCGATCCTGTCTAGGGACAGGAACAGGGGCCTTCTGAAGTCCCTGGGGGCAAACTGAATGATGGGGCCCTGAGACTTTTCTGCCTTTTTCAACAATTTTTTTCCCCATAAAAAGGGAGGCCAGATCTAGCAAATAAAAATAACAAGGTGCCAAGTGTGTCTACATTTTAAATAGATAGCAAATAAAATTTCCAGTATAGTACATCCAGGCAATTTTAGGGAACATACTTGGCCTAAAAAAGGATTTCCTGTTTTCCTGAAATCCAAAGGTCCCTGGTGTCTTGCCCCATGTCTGACAATCCTCTCCAAGGCCTGGAGGGCTGGTGGGCTTCCAATTATCATCCTCCTTTTCTCCTGTACAATCAGGTCTTCTTGATCGGGAATAATCAATTTCTCTTCCTAGGACAGTTAATTTTCTTCTCATGCTTAGTTTCAGCACAGCCAACATGGTCAACAGCTGCTTCCTCCTGTTGACCCCAGACGGTCATGTGACTGGGCTCAGGGCAATTAAGTCTGGGTTTGAAACACAGGAGGGGCCCCGCCACAGAGCACCAGGAGAGTGGTGGCCTGTGCCAGGCACTTTGGATAAATCATGGCAGGTCATATCCACAGCAAATCACCCCCATAATCAGCCAATAGCAAGTCACCCCCATAATCATCCCTACCCTTGAACAGGTAAGAGTGGGAGCTTCAGTCATTGCTCAAAGACTGCTTGAACCCCAGGTTCCATTGTGCCCTGAATCCCCCACTCTCCCCACTCTGGGTATACATCTTCATATCTCCTAAAGAAAACTCAGCGCAGAAAACTTAGATCCAACTCATTTCTCCCTCAGCATAGAGCCATTTCCTCATAGTCCTAAAGTTGATCAATTCCCAGTCCCCTGGAAGAAATTTCCAAAGGTTAATTCTATCAGGAGATCGTGGGCTTGGGAGGAAATTGAGTCTCCTGCGTCTGCAGGAGATGCATCTGCATTGGGAGCACCTGCTCTGATTGGAAAAACCTAAGATGCATAGGTAAGAAGCACTCCAGGTTTTAGGAGCAAGCTCAGTGGATTCCCCGTCCAGTACCTTCTAGAAATATGCTGACTTGGATGGGAATGCCGGGAAGGGAGCATTCCCACCAGCAGATTCTTTCTAGGTGATTCCTTGGAAGCTTGGCCCCTGGGCTTGGTTCTCTTTCCTTTGGATTCTTCACACCCATTTCGTTTCCCAGCGCCTCCTACATCCCTCACTGAAGTTCTGTTCCTGGTAGTGTCAGGAAAGTGTGCCCAGAGACACCAGCTTCTCTTACGTGTCATCTTTGCTGGCTCCTCAGAGATAAGAACTAATACTATTTTAAATCCAGCAAGGCCAGGTCCACATTGCTCTGCATCTTAAAATTGTGTGAGCGTTTTGCTCCATGGGCTGGGGGGGCGGTGCGGGGGGGATCCTCTTTTCCTGTAAACCGTAGAGACCAGGAGATTTCAATGGATCAGGAACTACTTAAGAGAAAAAAAGAAGAAAAAGGAAGTGCCTGTCTTTGTCATCACCATGGTGCAAGTCTGTTTCCTAACGGGGAGTTTTCCAAGGGCTCTCGGGCTGTGACTTCATGGAACCAATGTGGTGGAAAGAGGCACGCTTCCCATGCAAAATGTCCTTTCTACTCTCTTCTGCTCCTCTGAGCTTTGCCTCTGAATACACAAAACTGGTATTTGTGACTGCCAAGAGCCTTCTACTGGGAGGGAGAAAGCGCTGTAAATCACTCTTTCACAGCCAGTTAGCAGGGAGTGTCTTTCTCACTCGTAATTATGGTTTTGCTTTGAGTTGAGAAGGTTGTTTGGGGGGCAATAAATCGTGATGTCAGTTACCCTTCAGTCTCTTTGCGTGTGATTCCTCTGTCGGAAATTGGTGCTCTTAGCAGTTGGACCTCTGGGGTCTCTGGGGCTTTGCAGCTGAAAATCTGGGAGTCCTTTGCCTTGGAAGGAGGAGCAGGGTGGGGGGAGGGGAGAGAGAGAGAGAAAGTTGTTTCATAGAGGCCCTTTTGTTTTAATTTTGGTGATAAGCAATTTAAAAAATGGGAACAGGGACCGTGGCTTTTATTAAAACTATTTTATATTAGAGAATTTTAACAAGGTTTTACCCTATTAAAATATTTTTAGAAAGTTCTAAAACTGAATGCGTAACTGAATGCATTGGAGCCCCTGGGCCTGCACTCCTGTCTGACCAAGCACCCTCAGGAAAGCCCTGGCCTTATCATGATGTCATGCTGTGAAAGCTCCCAGCCAGATTCTGGGTGGACTAAGAGCATGACAGCTCTTGGATTCACGGCACACCTTCCTCCCAGCATCAAACTTAACATTACTGGGTGTCAGGTAATGAGAGAATCATTTTAACCCTTAAAAACACACTATTTCTTGAGTGTTCTCCTTGATGTTTCTATGACATTGTTATTCTCTCCTCTTTAGGTGATCAGTTAATAAGGAATTATTCTTTCTGCAGAAGAGAAAAGTCACTGGCTCTGATTTTAGGGAATCCCTGGTATTTGCTGCAGCCCGCAGGGTGGAGCTGCTGTGGTTAGGACCAAGTGTCCCCTGTCCAAGGGCATGGCTTTGGTTTTGTGTTTCTCACAAGGGGAAGGATTCTCAGAGTTGCGAGGTGCTAATTCAGTTTCCTGCCCTGCTGACACAGGGGTTTGACCTATTTCTCTCTTGTAAGTGATGGGGTGAGTGGAATGGGGACAGCACGACCCATGGCATTTCCAATCCGTAGTTTGGAGGTCTTAAATGCGAGGTGGGAGGGCAGAATGGGGAAGATGTGCTCTATAATCCAATAGATCCAGAATGAGCCACAACTCTGTGTTTTCTTGCCGTATCATCTCCAGCAAGTGACTCTACATTTCGGCTCCTCATTTGTAAAATGGGCAGGATGATGCCAACCATCACAGCGCTCTCCCTCCCAGCCCATCTCTCAACACCAGAAGATCAGGGCAGCTCTGCTTTCCCAAGGTATCCCAAAGCCTCGCAGCTTCCCCCATGTCCCTGGCTGTCACCTTGGCACAAATGGCCATCAGGATCTTTGTTGTCAGTGTCTGCATCCCTGTAGTTGGGAGGGTGCATGGTTGATTAATGTTTGAGAAATAAATGAATTTGCTTCATGGAGTTGTTTAAACAATTAAATGCTATATGCTTGGCACTGAGCCCTACACATGGTACGAATGTAATAAATGTTAGCCATTATTATTTTTACTACGGAGTTTAATAAAAAGAAATCCACTTAGGAGTGGAAAATAGGGATTTAACTGTAGCCAATTGGCAGAGCCCATCATGGGAGAAAATCGCCCAGACCCCTCTGCTGGGCTCTGGGTTGTCTTCAGGGTTCTTCCCGGCTGTTATTTCGTCCTTGACATTTTAATGGTTATACAAAAGAATAATAAAGGTGAGCTCAAAGGACACACTAAAACTGTTACCTATGCAAGGGTGAGAGAATCCATAAGCTGAAGAAGCTGGCATTATAGGCAGACTGAGTTCACCATAGAGAGGGAGGCACTGAGATGTGATCCTGTGTCCTGTGTCTAAGAACCCTGGGGACCTCTTTTGAATCAACTGCTCACCACTGTGTAACAAACCACCCCCAAACTCAGCAACTTAAAGCAGCAATATTATATTATTTCTCATAGTCCTTCGAGATGTTCTGCTGTCCTTGAGGTCAGCCAAGGCCACTGTGGTCCATTCATCTGGGAATTGGCAGAGGCTGGGACATCCAGAAAGGTCATTGTCTGGGGTCTTAGTGCTTTGACCGGTGGCCTTGACTCTCCTGCATGTGCCTTCTCCCCAGAGTTCTCTGGTCACTTAGTAGTCTGACCTCAACTGCTTTGCCTGGTGGTCGCCTTAGCAAGGCCCCTTATCTAGACCTGGAAATCCTACAGTGCTGCATTCTAAATTCTGTTAGTCAAAGCAAATCACAGAGGATGGGAGGGAGCCCACCTCTGGCTTTGGGGAAGAAATATGCATTGTTGGTGCCTATCTTTGCAGATACACCACCATGCCCTTTGCCTTGCACTCCTGTGAATCTTTTCTCCTATGGGGGAGTTGAACCTCTCAGTCCTCAATTTGCAAGACCAAGAGCCTCAGCATCTGGGTCTGTACGAAAGTCCCTACCACCTGTTAGGAAGAGCACAGTTTTTCTCTCTGCTAAAAAAAGAAATTGTTAATTATTTGATTAGGAGTCAGTTACTTGGGACCTGTGTATTCTGTGGTTCAAGATTTTTTTCTTTTAGGTTTTGTAAGCTTTTATTGAAATCACCCTCCAGACTTTGGCCTTTTACTTTGTCCTCACAACAGCCTCACTAAGGCTTTGATGATTAAAATGGAAATTATTCACAGCATCTTCTGGATATAGAATGCCATTGATCGAGTCACATCACTAACAGAGCTGAGGTGAGGGTTAAAGTCTGCTTCTCTTGCTTCACTCTGCACACGTGTTCCACGACACCACCCAGCCTCTCATCTCAGTGAAGCAAATCCCAACAGAAGAACAGAGATGGGGAACGACGCCAGTCCTAATTTTAGTCTGTTTCGCTGAAAAGAGCTGTGGATTGATGTGATGTCGAAAGACAGGAGTTCACCTCCACACAGACCTTTGAAGCAAAACTGCGTACACTGGAAGTTTGGCTCTGGAGCTTCTGGGTGCTGTGAATCGAATTGTAAATCTTGATGCTCAGGCAGGCTATCAGGTAAGGTGAGTTCAGCTGTGTAAGACAGAGGCTGTGTTTCTGTTGTATTAAGTGAACTCTGGAGGCTGGTGTGCCAGTGTGGCTGCCTGTAGATAGAAGGCCTGGGCTCCTCTGGTTTCTATCCTTCCCTCTCCAACGTTTCCATTCATGGCCCAGGGCCTGCAGGGGCCAAGACCCTGAGCAGTTTTCAACCCTCAGGAGGAGAAGTGGGTGGAGGGAGTTCTGCTTCCCTGTAGACACTTCCAGAAGTTGCAGACGGCTCTGCTTACATCCTCTTGGCCAGCGACAGTCATAGGCATGTCTAGCTGGAAGGCAGCTGGGCCATGGCCCCCCCAAAACAGGCAGCTCTGTAGGGGCTCCACAGCAGCTGTGGTGTGCACAGTGATATCTCCATCAGTGTGTGAAGTGAGAATAAAAGTTTGGATAAGTTCTTAATTCAAGATGAGCAAGAAAAAGACTGGTTTTCTTTTCCAGGCGTTGCTTTTTTTTTTTTTTTTTTTTTTTTCGTAAATAATAAGCTACACTGGGCTTGTCCTTTAGACCTGGGGTGTGGTGTAAAGTTACTGAATGTTTAAATTTAGACGTTTTTACAAAGTGTTCTTTTTTTTTTTTTTTTTTAAAGGAAAGGGCTGTCCAGTGTCATCTCAAGATAAACCACAACACAAGCGTAAGCTGTCCCCTCCTGTTCTGGACGGCCAAATGTGACACACTGCCACTAGCTAATGACTGTTTAACCTCAACCCCCATCAGTAAGGAAGAGGAAACAAATAGGTCTATTTTTAATGAATCTGTCCACATAAACCTGTGGAGTAAAAGCAATATAACAATAGATTATCACAATGTTTTCTGAGCAAGCAATACTGGAACAAAAGTGTGTGTCATGTTTTGCTGTGGCTGTGACCGTCAAGACTAAAGGATGCGTAGGTCATGCATGCATTTGAGAAATGTGTTGGCATAACCCCTCTATACGTTCAGCTCTGTTGGCTTCCATATGCTTTGCAGGGATACCCCAGAGGAGAAATGCTGTCTCTCTTTTCCACGAATTAATAATGCAAGTGGGGACAGAAGAGAGTGTGGCTAGACTTTGAATGAGGAGTAGGATTTGGATAGAGAAGAGGGAAGTAGAAAGCATGTGGTGTAGGCAGAGCACTGGAGGTGATCCCCACCAGCATCCCCACCTGAGGTCCAGTGAGGAGGTGAGAAGTGGTCAGAGTAGAAGGGAGGAGTAGGAGGTGATCTTGGCTGGTAGGTTGTGAGAGACCCATAGTGAACTGACCGTTTGCTGTATCAGCAATGAGGAACAAGGGGTATTTCTAAGTGTGAGCAAGAGGGAGGAACAATACGAGCCCTGGGGAGGGACGCCTTCCTGCTCTGACCTCTGGAAGAGAACGGGTAAAGGAAACAGAGGGAAGTTTCCTGTTGGAAATAAGCCCTGGAGGGCAGGGTGCCATGGAAATCAGAATGGGGGACATCAGGAAGATGGGGTGGTGGCACCAGGCTGTGAAAGGTCTCAGATTTGAAGGTGCATGAGAAATGATCATTGGATGTGGTAAGGCAGGTGTGCCTGAGTGTCAGGAAGGAATGGGTGCTGGGTAGCCCAGTGGAAGGTGGAGGTGACTGAGCCACAGACAACCCAGGAAAAGGGAGGTAAATAGTTCAGAGGGAACCCCTGGCTCCATCCAGCGCCTGCACCCTGAGATGGAGAGAACTGTATGCGTTCAGGCAGAAAGACGCTGCTGTAGAAAGGGCTGGAATAAAGATGCAGAAAAGAAACAGTCATGGAAGTGAGGTTCCTTGGGTGTCAGGGATCTGAAGCCTAGGAGGCTCGCCATCCTTTGGACTGAGAAAATCTTCTGAACTTCTGGGGCACGGTGGAAACAAGACCGATGGAATGGTCAGCAGAGCGGGAGGCTCTGGCTGTGGCTGGAGGCAGGGGCGAGGAGGTGTGGAGGGAGCTTTGGAACTTCTGGGGCAGTTGCTGGGCTGGAGGACCCGAGTCAGCAGCAGCGGGTTACTGCTAAGTGTGCATCTTGGACTGGGAAGAGCTGTTCCTCCATTAGCTCTCCACCTCCTGGGAGCGGAGAGATAGACAGGGATTCCTGTCCTGATCTGTGACTGGCATGTTGGACTTGACCAGTGTCTTAAGGTGGCAAGGAAACCTATTGGCAACATGGCCCAGGGAGGACAAAGACAGGATGGGAGTTTCCTGCCCCACTTCTTTTTTGGAAGGGATCCCATAATGCATATGTAGTAATCATTTTGCAAGTGTCTCCAGGCAAGGATTTTATTACACAAGAGCAGATGTTGAAACAGGGTTGGTTCCCTTTGGCCACTGAACTTCTCCATTCTGTGGCCCAGGTGAAGTGCTGGTGGGGTTCTCAAGTGAAAATGTGAGGGTGTATTAAGACCCAGCTGCCACCTGGGTCTGAGCGTGGGGGTGTCCCTAGCACCTGTGCTTGGGCAGTAGCTAGCCTCTCTTTTTGTTCTTTTAGTTTGACTTGAGGCCCTGACCCACAGGACCTCATGGGCATTTTTAGATAGTCCAGTGTCCTTAGCTTCATGCAAGAGCAAAGCCCATGGATACAGAAGGGATTTTAAGAAGAAGCTTCCACATCTGCAGCAGATGTGAGGGATCCACAGGCAGCCCAGGGCATGGGAGTGAAATCCTCTGGGCACCCTGGCTTCTGGTTAGCCTTCAGAGAAAGTGAACAACAGACCCAGAGGGGAGAAGGCGATAGAATGTGGGACCTCCAGGTGAATAAAGACACCTGCTGAACCTCTCCTCGCCTCCTGCTCCTTTCCCCCCATGCCCAGCTGTCCTCTGGCTCAAAGGGAACAGTTTCTCAGACCCTCCCTCAATAGTTGCTTTCCCATGCGGAGCTGATCTGGTGTGGGCTGGTGAGTCAGAGTTCAAGGCAAGGAACAGGGTCCCTGTGCAGATACAAAACACCTGTGCCTGGCCTGAGCCAAGTCCTCCTGAAATCCACCTCTTGGAGCCATCTGGTCCCATTCCCCTTCCCTGAGCTGGGCTCATCAGAGGAGGAGCTTGTCTCGTGTGCATTTCTGTGGGACACACTGATTGCTAAATGGAGCAGAGAGCAGAGCAGGGCGGCCACTAATCCCCAAGGCGACTGGAACCTCAGGTGGAGTCTGAGGAACAGAGTTCGCCCGTGCTTCGCTGGAGACTTGGTCCCTGAAATCTGCAGTCCCCTGCAACCTGCTTGCTGGTGGGATCTCGTGTTCCTCAGGAGCAGCAACTCTCGGGTTTACACATCGTGTTCAATCTTCATAGCCTGCAGGAGTTCAGAGCTGGTTTATTCTATGCAGCCAGAGGATGGGGCATTAGAAACCTGAGCTGTCACGTTTAGAAAGTGTGATTTTTTTCCCCCTCTTGATCCTTGTGTTAGGTCTTCTGAGAATTCCAGATGGTTCCACCAGGGACAACCTTGGCTACTCTTGGAAGGGAGCTGCTTTTATGCAATTTCCCTGGAACCCGTAGGCTGAGATAATGGGTGCCATGAATGACAAGGCGGGGATCTCTCTTCTGGAAAGGGCTTTGAACTCCTTCCACAGAAAAGCAAAGCAAAGCAAGATAAACAATGTTCAGTGATCCACATACAACCATGTTGTAATCGTTCCTTTAGGCGACACCAGAGTCCAAAGACCCCTTGTGAGCTCCAGGCGCAGAGTATAAAGCATTGCATGAAAAATCCAGCTTCCTCCAACCCACAGACTATTCTTATTGCACTAGCTCTTCTTGTGTCAGGGGACATTTAATTTCATTTATCTTGGTCTGGGTTAGGCTGGGTGAAGTCAACTAGCCAACAGATCTACAATCATTTCCGGGGAGGAGAGGTGGCTCAAGGGCAGGTCCCTAGCAACTTAATTCCCCTTTGAGGGAAAACCAGGGCCTGGATTTGGATAGGGCATTGCCTGTCTACACGGCTGTCCTCCTGTTGGCACTCAGAAGCCTTCCAAGACAGAGGTCATGGGATATCCTGAGCCTTTATTTTTAACCTTCATTAGAAAAGGGTGGTTGTTAGGAAACCCAAATCTTTTCTACTTCTGTTTTGGATGTGTTCTGTGTTTAATAACTGTTGGGTCTGATCTGCCATATTGATATTGTCAAGTTTCGTGTCTGTCTCTAATGTGCATATCATTGTTCTTTTTAAGGATTGGATGCCTCAGTGGTCACCTGCTGTGGATAGTGCTTCATCTTAACTCAGAAAAGCAAAACACAAAACAAAAAAATCAACCCCCCACCAAACAACAGGTTCAATAACTTTTTACCTTGAGATCCTCTCTCATCTGAACAAGAGGCTGTATCTAGAGCAGGTCCCTAGGAGATTGTCTTCCCTGGAGACTAGAAGAATTCTTTGTATGGTCCTCTCTCCAACCTGCATCCCACAGAGAATGGAAATTTCAGACCAACTCCAAATTCAGCCCACGACTGACATATCGTGTTCCAAGCAACATAGTTATTTTTCAGAGAAAAGGAACCCCGGGGCATTGATTGTGGCTTCTTGCCTGCAGTTCTGGCTCTTCGGCTGAGTGATCTCCCACCTGACTAACAACATGCAAATGACTTCTGTCCTGATGCCTTTGTTCCTGAGGGGGGTCCAGCAGAGTTAGACATGTCCCTGACATGGCTTTGGGGGTCACAAGGAGAAGGCTTGTTCTATTTCTAAATCCCCTGACCCTTCTTCTCCTTCAAGCAATTCCAAGCCTTTGCGTTCGTTTTGCCACAAAAATATCTGGAAAGAGGAGCCTGGAACCATGGCCTGCGCTTCCTCTCATCCCCCCCACACTTTGTTTCACATTGGCTTTTGCCTCTGTCCCTGAGACGGCTCCAGCAAGTCAGCAAGGACCTAGCTGCCAATCCGATGATTGGGCACGCATTCCTGACTTGCCGACTCTGAATGTGGATGGAGAAAACACTTCACTTCCTGTTAGCTTCCAACTGAAACTGAGAATTTCCTTCATTTATGAATGTAGGCACCAAAACATGAGAGTATTAACATGAAAGTTATTGCAGGATACCTATCTATCTACCTGTTATCTATCTATCTATCTATCTATCTATCTATCTATCTATCTATCATCTATCTATCTATCTATCTATCTATCTATCTATCTATCATCTATCATCATAAATCATCTATCTATCTATCTATCTATCTATCTATCTATCTATCTATCATCTATCTATCTTCTCTCTATCATCTATCTCTCTATCATCTATCATCTCTCTTTCTATCATCTATCTATCTATCTATCATCTATGTATGTATGTATCTATCATCTATCTATCATCTATGAATCTATGTATGTATGTATGTATCTATCTATCATCTATCATCTATGTATCTATGTATCTATGTATCTATCATCTATGAATCTAATGTATGTATGTATGTATGTATCTATCTATCATCTATCTATCTATCTATCAATCATCTATCTATCTATCTATCTATCAATCATCTATCTATCTATCTATCTATCTATCTATCTATCTATCTATCATCTACTGTCCTGCGGATTGAACCCAGGGGTACTTTACCCTAAGCTCCTCCCCCAATTCTTTTTATTTTTTATTTTGAGACAGGGTCTTACTATGTTGCCCAGGCTGGCCTTGAACTTGCAATCCTCCTGCCTCAGCTTCCTGAGTAACTGGGATTGCAGGTGCACACCGCTGAGCCTGGCTAGTATAGTGTGTTAATATTTAGATAACTATATTCTTCCATAAGTGGTTTTAGTTGTTAATGTGTAAGTGGTCTTTGATATATTTAACATTCTTATTTTGAGATGGGGTCCACGGTCTTCACCAGAATGCCACAGAGATCCCTGGTTAAAACACAAACCAAAAAGCAAAAACAACCAAGAAAGCCAGTTTTAATCATCAGCCAACGGATTTCTGCAGGGCCTCCTGTGGCAAGCTCCCTCTACTTTGCTCATGCGATAGGACTCTTTCTCTGCTGTTTTTCATTACTCTTTCCTGACTCTTTCATTAATTCTTCCTTGGTTCATGTCTTAGTTAGGGTTTTCCCATGATCCTGTTCTTCCTCCCTCCCCGTCCCTTCCACACAGAGCCAGCAGTACAGTCGGGTAGAGACAAGTGACTAGGCATTACCATGCAGCCTGCTATGTGCTCAGGACACTTGGAGAAATGCCTCATCCAGTCCTGAGAGGTGGGAAAGACTTGTCTTTGGAGGTGACCCCAGGCTGCCTTGGAGGGTCAGGTAGAGTTAACTAGGCTTGGTGGTAGGAGAGGTTGGTGGCTACCAAGGACTGGGCAGATGGCAAGGGAGGCCAGACTGTGGAATGACCTTCAAACCAGGTTAGGAGCAGCCACCAAAGGGCTTTAAGAGCTGTGTTTTACAAAGATTTCCCTGGCTCAGAGTAAAGATGGGGTGGAGGAAGGAGATCTAGAGATGAGAGACAAGTTAAGAGGCTGATAAAGGTTGCTCTTTGCTCATTGTCTTTTTTTTTTTTTTTGGTACCAGGGATTGAACTCAGGGGTATGTAACCACTGAACCACATCTCCAGCCCTTTTTTGTATTGTTTTATTTAGAGACAGGGTCTCACTGAGTTGCTTAGGGCCTGGCTGGGTTGCTGGGGCTGGTTTTGAACTTGCTATCCTCCTGCCTCAGCCTCCGAGCTGCTAGGATTACAGGTGTGTGCCACTGTGACCTGTTCTTTACTCATTCTTGAATGTGCCACATGTGTCCCTCTTGTGTTCAAGCTTTCCTGCTGTCTGAGATGCCCTTCCAGAGCATCCAGTGCTCCTGGACAGCTGGGGTCCATCTCCTGGGCTACATCTTCTCTTCTGGGTTCCCCGACTTCACCACTGTGTTCTTGGAGGAAATTTAGAGTCTTTTCCCTTAATGCTCCTGGTTCCTACCTCATCCTTGAGTTTCTTGAGGGCGAGGACTGGGCCTTCCTCATCTTTATATCCCTGGCACCTAACAACCGGTTGCCACCTAATGTCTGGCAACCGCTGGTTGCCAGAATTCAGGGGGGTTTCAACTTTTAGTAAAATGGATCTCATGGTCTTTCAATGCTGCTGGACCCCTAGTAGATCCTTTGACATCCAGACTAAGGGGGGAAAGTGCAAAGGGTTATAGAATTTGTTCACAAACACAAGGCAAAGACAATCTGAGAACCCCTTAGATCTGGGCACAGAGTCCTTCAACCTCAGGACAAGAAAGCCATCCATGGTCCTTTTATTTCTTTTTTAACATAAACTTTTTTTCTTTCTTTGGGAAATCTGTGGGGTACATGCCTTATCCTACAAGT
This sequence comes from Glaucomys volans, assembly GCA_020662805.1. NCBI lineage: Eukaryota > Metazoa > Chordata > Mammalia > Rodentia > Sciuridae > Glaucomys > Glaucomys volans. Next base: position 252,721 of record JAJEJO010001333.1, on the reverse strand, counting down.
CCTTGTCACCATCCACCCAGCCGCTGGTTGCCAGAATTCAGGGGGTTTCAACTTTTAGTAAAATGGATCTCATGGTCTTTCGATTTTAGTGGAGAAGACAGATTTCACTCCAGGGTGAAACAGAAGAGACTGAGAAAAGGGGGCTGAATCTCAGCCAAGGAAAATTACAGAGAGACAGCCAGAGCCTCAGGAAACCTGGCCCAGTGGTGTCTTGCACTTGCTGGGGGCCAGCTCCCCTTGGGTGGGTGTGGGAGGCAATGGTAGCCCCATCACAGAGACTCCACCACCAAGCTGGTCAGTGCCCTTGACAGCTTCCATCACTGTGGGAGGAGTGGAGGAGGCGACCCCTCACCTACATCTCAGGTTCCAGATGACACGGAAGGAAATTGAGGCACAGACAGTATACTATAGTTCTGTTTCCCAGGAGATCTCCATGCTCAAAATGGAAAAAAAAACAAAAGTGAATATTTCAGGTTCATTGCCCCTTATGCAGGTGGTAGCCAGACACCAGAGAACCCTGGGATAGAAAAGAACATCATTATGAAAGTGGCGGTTTGCTCTCTGAACTTGCTGTGACCTCAGGTAAAGGGAGAAAGTGCTGCTAGCCGGCCGGTAGGGATGATTGTGCATGTAAGGGACTCTTACTGTCTACCAGGGAGACCGCTGATCACTTCCCAGGATCGGCCTTGCTCCCCTTCCTTCAGCACCAGGAGTAAGTGGTGGTGGTGTGATAACATTAGCCATTGAAGAGGCACATGAAACAAACCTTCTTCTCAGGGTCCCCACAGTAAAGTGAACTCCCAGTAGTGAATTAGAGAAGACTTGTGTTGAACAAGTCCTTCAGTGAAGATTTCTCACATTCTTGCCTTAGCCAGATTTTGCTGGGATGGCTCACTTAGTTCTTGTCAGGACTTCCTGGTTAGGCCCTTCATAAAGCAAGTCGTTGAACTCTCTGGGTTAGAAAAATTGAGCGGCACAATATTCAACAGATAGTGAAAAAGAAGGGGGTCCAGTGGCTCAAGAGGTTGAAGCAGGAGAATTGCAAGTTCAAAGCCAGCCCCAGCAATTTAGTGAGGCCCAAAGCAACTCAGCAATACCCTGTCTCAAAATAAAATATGAAAAGGATTAGAGATGTTGCTCAGTGGTTAAGCACACCTAGGTTCAATCCACACGCGCGTGCACACACACACACACACACACACACAAAGAAGGCGGGTCAACTTTGTGCTTTAAGAAAATTTTGGCTTAGCTGGATGCAGTGGTGCATACCTGTAATCCTAGCAACTTGGGAGGCTGAGGCAGAAGGTTGCAAATTTGAGGCCAGCCTCAGCAACTTAGCAAGACCCTGTCTCAAAATAAAAAATAAAAAGGGCTGGGGACGTAGCTCAGTGATAGAGCGCTTGCCTAGTATGTTATACACTTTTGGAATCAGACTGGATACTGTCACCCTCCTTTTCTGCACCCCACTGACTTTTATCACTCCAGCCGTGAAGAACCTGGCTTTGCAAAGCTCTGGCATCGTTGAATGGAGTGGGGCCCAGTCTTCCATCAACGTGTGACTTAGCATTCAGTGTCAACTGTCAACCATTAACAACGGTGAGTGTTGTGGCTTTTCCTCAAATTTAAAACAGCTGCAGCACCCCTTTGAGTTTGGTTTTACTTCTTGGGGTGCCTCTCTGCACAGTTTGGAATTTTGCATTTAGAAGGAGTAAGGCAGACCCGGAACATGGGAGAAAATGAAAGAGAAAGTGAATACTGGCCGGAGGGAGCGACGGGGCCAAATCCACAACGTCTCTCCTCACTTACCAGTTTCATAAGACAAAGGTTCTTGAAGGCAGTGAACTCAGAGCCAAAAATGTCAGGTCCTGCAGAAACGGACAGAAGGTTCAAAGCTCTGACACATGTCACATGAGCCTATTTCAATTTAAATTAATTTTAGTGAAACAAACCTAAAATGTGAGTTCCTTGGTCACCTTTCAAGGGCTCTACGACCCTGGTGCAGATGTCAATGGCCCTGCTGTCACAGACTTCCGTGGGAGAGGGCTGCTTTGCTCGGAAGCAAGGTCCAGCAAGCTGCACCCCACCAGCCCAAACCAGTCGCTGCCTCTTCTTACACAGCCTGTGACCAAAGAATGATTTTTGCATTTTTATGTGGGTGCACAAATTTTGTGGTCATGTATTTTCTTTCTTATTTTCTATGTAACTATAAATATCCTTGTTTCTGCTTTTTGGTTCATGAAGTCTAAAGTATTATCTAGATCTTTCTAGAAAATGTTTGCCAACCCCTGGTCTCAAGCAGCTGCAAACTGCATTTGAGGAACCTGAGTCCTGGAGACAGATGGTGACACGTAGCACAGAAAGGGACAGTCATCGACTCAGGCTTCTGTTCACCTGCTCCTTAACTCTGTCCTGACCTCTTTTCTTCTAAGGGTCCCTATTTCAGTCCATCCAGCAAATAACATGATGGGTTCCTTTAATGGCATTGTGAAGGAGAGAAGGGAGTAACTGACTTTTTGAAGAGACTTTGATGGACAGGCACTTGGAGTCTATGCAGGGGAGACCAGGAGGATCACAGGGCCAGAGTCCCATGTTCCATAGGGCCTTCAGTGTAGACACTGGATTCTCTTACCATGCCGTTTCATATACAGAAGCATCCAGATGGAGTTAAGAGATGATCAACATCATTTAGCTTAAAACTCCTGCGCCCCCATCAGACCCTGCTGCCTGTGATGATCTATGCATTAATATTTTTAAAATCCTTTGAATCTTATGATTAGTGTCCCTGATGTTGCAGAAGATTCATGTTGTGAGTTAAAAGCCTTAATTTGTCAAATATAAAGATTTAAAATATACTGCAGTTTTAATAACCCTGTTGGGCATTTCCTCATTCTAATTTTGTTTTTTAAAAATATACTAACATCTCAGAATTTGAAAGTGGCTGGAGAGACCTTGACTGTCTTATGCAATGGCATTATTTAAACAGATTCTCTGCAGATTGTTGGGTTGCAGGAAGGAGCTACCGTACACCTCAGTCCATCCCTGTTATCTGCAAACTGCATATTTGCAAATTTGCCTTACTTTCTAATTTCTGTTAGTAACTCCCAAATGTGGTCAGGTGAAGATCAAGGTGGTCATGAAGATTCCTTTGGCTGTGTTCCAACTGTGCAGGTTTGGATTGGTGGGGGTGGGTGGGCCAGAGTTACTCTTTTCCTGGAAATGCAGTGTGTACCAGATAGGAATGGATTCATTGAATCCAGGGTAGATGGATATGAAGGCGTAAAAGGAGCTGCTTGGCTCTTGGGGAAGCAGGGGTCATGAGAAACTATCTGAAGAGAAGCAATCCATTTATTGATCATTCAGGTTTCTTGTTGGGGACTAATAGGTAGATGGCTGGTGGGACCATCACCATGAGACAGGAGGCGGCTGGTGGTTTAGACCAAGGACCTGGGCATATGCTCAGGCTCTGAGGATGTGTTCCTGAATCGGTCTCTTTTTAAAATTTCTCTTTTTCTTTAAAAGGGGGAAGTTTCCTTGAGGTTATGGGGAGCACAGGAGCCTCTTTCTGAGCTCTCTGGGACATTCAGGAGGATGGAACTTGAGCATGTCTCTTTGGAAGCCTTCCTGGAGTCGGGCTGACTCCTCTGTGTTGGGCTGCCTTCTCCCCCTGCCCTGCTTTCTATGGCCTCTTCTGAGTTAGCATCAGGTTTTTGTCAGACATGGAAATGTTCTCATAAGGGGAATGCCACATCCTGAAATCTATGGAGTGTGTGTGTGCGTTTGCCTGAGATTGTGGAAGGAAACTTTATGCAAATCCCAGACAAGCAGAGATCACCTCTCTAGGACAGATCTGTCTGAGCTCTGGAAATCTAGAACTCACATGGGACAGCTCCCTCTGGCTTGGAGAAAGCAGTATGTGTGGTGTGAAAGTTGTCACGTCCCCTGCCGCAGCCTGCCTGGGCTGGCTCCCTCTGGCATCAATAGGACCACCGTCTCCCCAGTTGCCCACGCCCTCTTCTTCTCTCATGCTCTACGTCTAACTGGGACATCCTGATATCATGCACCTGAGCACTGCCAAGTCCTCAAAGACTTCCTCTCACATTTTCACTCACCCATTTCTGAAGACTCCAAACATGGCTTCTTTCACAGTTCTCTCTCTTTTTCCATTGAAGTGTTCTGGTCTCTTTCTGATCAAGGCTTCTGGAGGTTCCTCACCACCTTCAGGACAAAGGCCAGCAGCCAGGTGTGATAGATGAGACTCTAGGGCCTTGTGTGTGCTAGGCACACACACTACATCTAACCAGACCCCTGGCTCCGACAGCCTCTCTCTGCGTTGTTCAACTTACTTGGCAAAGTCTGGTTCTCTTTGTCTTCCTGCGGGTCCTTCTGTCCAGAACGATCTTCCTAAGTTCTCTGCTTGGGGAACTCCCATTTGGTCTTTTAAGACCTGTCTCTAGGGCTTCACCTCTCTTCCACCGATGATGATAAAATATTTAATGATGAGCGTGATTGGTTTCTGATCAATTAGAACAGATGCCATGGAGGACAGTCCAGATAGCTTGCTCCGTGTGCTGGATGCCCATTTTCTGGTCTACTCCGCCCAGCAGAGCTGGCATGCCTTCCTCTGTGCCACCCAGGTCCAACTAGAGGTGCACAGTGCCAATCCTGCATTCATTCAACAAGTGTTTAATAATTGCCTGCACTGTTTAGACCCTGGCTTAGATCAGGAGAAAATTCGAAGGCATGAGCAGTGCTTTTGGTCTGCGTGTGGTCCAGTCTTACAGCATTTAAAACGTGCGAGTATCTTCTATAACAGGATGAGCTCCGTGGAGAGTGGGGACCAGCTCTTTCCTCTTAGCATCCCAGGGACCTGGTTGGTGCTTGGTACACAATGTGCTTAGTCAGTGTTTGTGGAGTGAGGGTATCTGACTGGGATCCACAGCATCTGGGCTCCTTGTTGGGGGTGTCAAGGTTAAACTGATTAGGGGTGGGGGGTTGACAGTCATGGACTGAAGGGCTCCAACTAAAGGTGGGAATGATATTTATTTATGAAGGGGGCAGCTTCAAGAAACAGTTCGTTTGCCTCGGCTGTTTCTAATTCAGCTTTTTTCCTCCTTCTTGTTCTTTTTTGAATGGAAAAATGTCACCCACTCACTGGTTTTATATAGCTCCCATTGAAGTAGAACTCAATGGAAATTGTGCCTATTAATTAGAAACCCAGAATGTGGGCAGCTTTTGAACTGCTAATTAAAACACTTACCAATCAGGTTGCATTAGCGCTTTTTAAACCTCTTTCTTTTCCGGAACCTAGAACTTTCACCTATCAGAGAAGATGAGTTTTTAAAAGGCAATTGCTACAAGTGATTGTATCTAGTTTTCAAATGCCTCCAGTGACATCTCAGGGTTGGTGTCTCCCTGCCACCCTGAAGGTGGTTAGCAGGGGCCAGAGAGGACACAAGTGGCCTCCTAGGTCCCCTCCCTCAGGGCCTCCTATGATTGCTGCCCGCGGCCCCTCTGGGTAGCTGGGCTTCATGTCTTCCTTCTCAGGCAGCTGCACCTCTGCAGTTTCTAGGAGCTGCAGGGTCAAAGGCAGCCTCAGAAGTTGGGGTGCTTGCCCTGCCCGTTGCCACCACTCTCTGTGGGAAACAACATGAACCCCATAAGGGCAGAAGACAGAGTAGTCTAGCGGCTCAGGATCTGGCCTTGGCTCTGCCTTCTTTCCGGGCCTGGAATCTTCTGCAGAGCCCTGGATGCTGACGCTTGCTTAGGAGCCTGGCTTTCTGGGCACGGTGCCACAAATGCACACAGGATCCCTATTCAGCCCCAGACTGCATCCCACCTGACTCTTTTAGGGGTGGCCCAGCAGGGCTCCCTTGTGACTAAAGTCAGAGTTTGCGTGGGCATCATGAGGTGGGCCTGCACGAGGGGCCTGGGGCTGCTCCTACAAGGTCCCATTGTGTCCTGGCCCGGGGGATGCAAAGGGAGCCCCCACAATTCTGCAGAGTCAGGCGAAACCATGTGGTGAGCATGTGCTGGGGGCTGCGTTGGGGCCATGGGCGGGCCATGTGCTTTGCGTTTGGGTTTCCTTTCTTTCCAGAAGGTGGGTGATTCATGCAAAACGCTTAACGATGCCTGTAACGCACTGTGCGGGGGATCCGATCCCCTTTGATGTGCAAGGTCTTTTTGGAGGTTCCAAAAAAACAGTTCAAAAGGTTTACTTTGGACACCACACCTCCAGCACATGTCAAAGTCAGGGCCAGGCTCCCCAGGCAGCGCGCTGGGGAAAACATCTTGTGCTGGCTTCTTCCCTGCTCTGTTTTGACTTGCGCTGAGCACAGGTTTTCAGACTTCACTGTCCCAGTGGTGAAAAGAGGAGATTAAGCAAAGGACAATAAGCAGCTCTGAGCTTTGGAACATCCAGGGAAGCAAGGCTCCTCCGTGGTCTTCCAGTCCCGCTGCAGTTAGGTGGTGAGAGGGAGGCCTAGGGTTTGCTTGGATAGAGGGACCTTCCCTGTTCATGCTTCCCAGCTTGGGGTGTTCGAGGGAAACAGGCAGAAAAAGAGCCATCTGGCCATCCCATGTGGGGCAAATCGCAGCTGTCCCTGGGCTTGTTTTTAGGTTGTTGGCATGGCGCCATCCTGTCTCCTCCAATCCATCGGGCTCAGTGAGAATAGGGTACAGAATGCTGGTGGGAGACCCATGAGAGGGCACATTGGACTTTCAGGGGAATAACTCACCATTCTTCTCTGTTCTGAGCTTCCTGTCCCCAGGCATGGGTGTGGGAAGAGCACCCCCAGCTTGGTCCTCAAGCTGGGGTGCTCTTCCCACACCCATGGGGTGGGGGTGGGAGGCTGTGGGGTCTCTGTGTGGTCCTTCAAACACACAAGGCAGGAGGGCACCTCATCATGGTCATGGCCTTGAAGTCCAGGGGCTTGGGAAAGAAATATCTCCTCTCTCTTGTCCCTGATCCTCAGGAGCACTGGAGTCCTTGACAGAGGTCATCTGTTACAGGTCTCTGGGCTATTTACCTACTGGCTGGGGTGGGTGCTTCTGCCGTGACCAAACCGCAGTGTTCAAGTGGAGCAGAACTTGTGGAATCCAGAAGCTCTGCTCCTTCACTCTGTTGGGAAGAAAGGTTTTGAAATCTACAAATTGAGGCATGACCCAGGCTGGCCATGTGGGCCCGGAGTCTGGAGCGTCTGCTAGCGCAGGTGCCTGAGCGTCAGTGGAGAGGAGCTGCTCCCAAGCCCTGCCATCTGTGCCCTGGAATCATACTCTACTTCCCTCCATGCACTATGTAGGTTACTGCCCCCAGCAGCCTCCAACCCCCTCACCAAAGCTGGCAGCTCTGAAGTGCCACACATGTTCAGTTGGCCTCCCGAGGGATTTACCACGACATACCAAAGTATCCGGGCTAACCCTCCAAGGATTTGGCAAAGGACAGGCATAGAGCGGTGCACTAACTTCTATGCAGTTTACTCCGTCCTTTGCATTGCTCCTTATTCTCCTTCATAGGTTTTCCTCAGTGTTTCTCCTTGACCCTGATCTCAAAGGGCATCACTCATCTGCAAGCTGAATATGATCCCTATGCACCCATTGAGTCTGGGAGGCCCAGACTACTCCTCTGTCCTGAAGAACTCAATGAATCACTATTTTTCTTGCCTGAGCCCAGAGATCTCCTCCGGTTTCTGCTCTTCCAGAGCATTCCCACACACTTCTCTGTCACTTTGTGGTGTGCCTTTGCCAGTTTTCTGAAATCTGCCTTCTGCAGACAAGGAAGGTTTCTCCCCAGGAATCACTTTCTTAGTCTTTGAGTATCATTTTCTGATGGGTCTTCTTTCCATGTCACTCCAGGTTCTTATTTTCATTGTACAACATGCAGTAGCATTCTTTAAATGTCTGGTTCTGATTGAATTGAATTAACAATTAATTGCTCCAGGGTAAGCCATGTGCCAGGCACTTCCATTTGTCAGTAACTTGCAGAAAAATCCTGTATGGCTGTCCCATATTTACACATGAAAATACTGTCACTGGGAGTTAGACTTGCAGTAAGTAGTTGAGCAGCAGGGCTTTTGAACCTAAGCCCTTGTCCCAGGAGACGCAGTGGCAGAGTGGCCCCTGAAGCATGGGAGGTGAGCATGGGGCCTGGGTGCATGAGGCCTACCATGCTGGCATGGGTGGGTGTGGTGAGCCAGGGCTGAGGCGAGCCAGGGTGGCTTGGCCCAGCCCAGGCCAGGCTGGTGCAGACACCTGCTCCACACAGTGCCGCAGCCCCAATCCTTGAGGATTCTCCATCCACTGAGCTCCATCTCTTGCTTCTTGATGAGTGGTGGGAAAACAGAAGTGGAGGCAGAGCTGAAAATTCAGACTCAAGGGCTAACCCATAGCACTGCTACTTTCCAAGACCTGATTAGCATAAATTTAGACCAATGGCATTGGTACTTTCCAAAACCAGATTAGCATAAATTTGGACTAACAGCCTCGACCAAGTATTATGGAACCCCTAGACTAGCACACTCAAGTGGCAGCCCTTATCAGGTCCCCTCTCTACCCTGAGAGCTCCCTCTCTTTTTCCTCATGCTTGAATAAGTTCTACTCTTTTGAACTCAGTCTTCCTCGTCTGTGGATTTCATTCTCCAAGTTCATGAGACAAGAACCCGAAAAGAAGAAATGGGCAATGAGCTTCTGGGGTCTGCAGCAACACTGGGGGGCACAACTGCCACTATGAGCTGCAATGCGCCACTTGGTGGTCGTGGAGGAGAATTGGGCTTTGCCAGCTGACCCTCAGAGCTGACCCCAGCAGGCACGACCCGCCTTGATTTGCCGCTAACAGGCTTTCTTGGCTGTAGAGGCCTGCAACTTACGCAGACCCCACCCACCAGAAGAAGCAGGGAATTTAGTCTCATCTCAAACTCCAGTTTGACTTTACCATCAAATCAAGCTCTCTTTTCTCTGTATCACATATGGTTTCCCTCATAGCCAGACAGAGAACACTCTTAAATTAACATAAATTTGGAAATTTTTTCAGTTCCCCTGCATAACTAGCTTGGAGATGTGATTAACCCAGTGATAGATGAAACTATTTCATGTGTGTGTGTGTGTTTTAATGTCATCCAATATTCTGGACAAATATTACCCTCCTCTTAGTGAGCAATGGAATAATTAATTAGTTTAAATAACCAGTGACATATAAGGAGACTTAATCTCTATTCCTCCTCATTTCATCAAACTGTCTCCTGATTTTGTTCAGGCCTGCTTTATCTTTTCCCTTTCTAGTCTTGGTGCCTGGGCATCCAGGCCAATTTTCTCAGCCACTTGTTCTTGTTCCTGGAAAGGGATCACTCATATGAGTCGGCACACATGGGCCAGCATGACGGCGCATGAGGATTTGTTATTTCAGTGGTAGGAAAAGAGACTCCAGCATGAACAGCGCGTGACTTCAATACAAAGAACGTCCACTCCCGTGAGCTCTAGGACCAGAGACACACTGCAGAGGCTGGGGAGCCCAGGTCATAAAGTCAAAGGGATGAGGACATGGAGAGTCACACTGGGACCATTTCACAATAGGAAATTTTGAGGTATAGGGTAAGCAAGTGACTTTGAAAAGGGAAGCCAGATTGAAACACCACAACATCTGGTTTCCAGTTGGGAGGTCCCTTTGGCCTGGAGCGTGATGGTCCATGACTGTTCAGAAGCATGGCTGCATGCTCTCCACTGGTGTCACTGGTCTGGAGGTTGCCTGTGTGCAGTGCTGTTCTGTCATATTTTGATTCTGGTCTTCAAGGCTGCAGGACAAACATCTCGAGGGAGGGAAAATGTCGTATGTGTCTTAATCCCATCAGAGTGGTTGGCTCCAGAATTTCTGGAGCTGATCTCCAGAAACGTTGACTGCTTGGTAATCTGGCTGACATATAGTTAAGCACTCAACTGAACTGAATGGTTCACGGGTTAGGTGGGTACTCTGCCCACAGTATTCTAAGTTGAAAATCCTGAGCGCCAGTGTTCATTAGGGCACAGGCTAAGTTATTCAAAGAAATAGAAGGATCTTCAAATAAAGCAACGTAAACAAGCATGCAGTTTCTTTTTCTCTTATAGAACACTCCAGAGGTCAGTTGGCTGAGTCTGAGCCCAAGGCAGCTGCTCTAGCTGTAGCCAGCAGGAAAGAGGGAAAGAGCAAGAGGGTGGGCTCCTCTTCTTTCTCAGGGCCATGACCTGGAAGTGGTACCTATCCTTTTGCTCACATTCCATTGGCTATGGCTATGTCACATGGCCACACCAAAGCAGCAAGGAAGGCTGGGAAATATAGTCACCAGATGGGGAGCCATGCCCAGGTAGGAGTTATGAGTTCTATTATTTAAAAATGTGGAGAAAGGCTGGGTGCAGGGGCACACCTGTAATCTCAGTGACTTGGGAGGCTGAGGCAGGAGGATCTTGAGTTCAAAGCCAGTCTCAGCAACTCAGCGAGGCCCTAAGCAACTTGGTGAGACCCTGTCTCTAAGTAAAATATCAAAAAGCTGGGGATGTGGCTCAGTGGCAAGAGCCCCTGAGTTCAATCCCTGGTATTAAAAAAAAAAGTGAAGAAAGGACATTTAGGAGGTGAGCAGCCTCTGATAAGCCAAAATTCCTCTGACAGCCTTCCTGAATCTGAATCAGTTGCAATATAAATCTTGAGCCAGCTTTTACTTCTTATTACATGTGGGTGTAGTCGTTTTGCTTATTTTGACAACATGGATCTTGTTTATAATTTCTCTTATTCCGTGAAAAAATGAAGTTTTTTATTTTCATAGACCAAATATACATATGGCGTGCGTGTGCGCACACACACATTTTAATAAGAAACTCCTTCTCCATAAAGTCGATAGGGGCTAAAAAAAAAGTATTCTCTCAAGCAGATTCCTAGATATTTCTGAAAGATAAACACCAGAGTGCAGAGATGAAGAAGGTAAGCCAGGGTGAGAGCGTAGCGGGGGGAAGTCTACCAGGACAGTGCTGAGAATCAGACTGCTACGGTTTTGGGGTGTCAGTAGGATCCGCATCACCATGACTACATGACTTCACTTCTTTGAATCTCAACTTTCTCTTCTGGAAAATAGGCCAATCCCACCTCCCCTCCCCATTACAGAATTGCTCTCAGGAATAGAGTCATAGGTGCAAGCTCCTTGTGCAGGGTCTAGTTTGTAGAAGTTGCTTAATGAAACTGTCCTTCCTTCTTCCTTTTCATTTCCTTTCCTTTATTCCTTCTTCCCTCTGCCCACCCTCTCCCTTCCTTGCCTCCTACAAAGGGGACTAGGATCATCCTTGTAAGCAAGTCAGATGATCCTAAGGCATCCCCTTTGGTTACCCATGAATATGCCCAGCCTGGGCCAAGTCCTTCACAAGTGGCTAAAGGAAACAACATTTTAGCTGTGATCTAAACCCACGACAGTGACCAAGCCAGCCCAAGATGCTGTAAGAAATCTCAGGCCATAGGCTGCACAGAAGAAATTTCCCTCTCTCTGTAATGAATACATCCTTCAGTGGTGCTGACCCTGCTGGATTGGGTAATCGGGAGCCGAGGGCCGTCAACAGGTGTCTGAGGAGCTGGAGAACATGATATCCCAGGGCCTTTAGAAGCCTGTGAGGAGGCTGAGAATGTGGCGGGTGTGGGACACTGTCCACTGACAACAGAAACCCCCTGATGAAGGCTGAAGAAATGAGACAGAAGACTTGACCTCTGGAGGAAGCAGTTTGATTTTCTGGACTGGCCTGTCCACTGGCTTGTGAAGCACAAGCAAAGCCGAGGGTGATAAGTTCAGCCAAACTTGGGATCCAGGATGCAGTTGGGAGGCAGGACAGAAAGGGTGGAAGACTTCCCTAAGGACTGCAGGCCCAAGGCCGTCCAACTCTCAGGGCCAAGGGAGGGAACCCGAGGGAGGCATCACAGAGCATCTTCTGTGATGAAGACGCTCCCTCCTGGCAGCAGGTAGGTGCTCTTGTTTGATTATAATATAGGGGAAAGAGTTGCTTCTGAGCTGAATGTGCCAATTCACACAGGGGAGGGAGCGTGGGCAAAGCTCCCAGTGGTCATAGTGGCTTTAGAAACTTCTAAACCAACCTCTCCATCCCTGGAGGCAATCTTGAACCCCTTCCTTCCTTCCTCCCTTCCTTCCTTCCTCCCTCCCTCCCTCCCTCCATCCTGAGATCTCCTGTCCTTCCCTCCCTTCTTGTCTCCTTCCCTCTCCTCCTTTCTCCCCCCATACCCTCCTCCCTTTCACCTCCCTCCCTCCCCCTCTAACATTCCTTATCCCTGACTGATTACTTGCCAGATACTCTTCTGTTCTAGGAGTTGGGATGCACACAGATTAAAATTCTACTTGGGAGGACAAATAATTTACCATTAATTGTCAGCTGCTGGGCATACATCTTTGTCTCAGTTCTCTCAAGGCCAAGTCTATGCCTGTCCTTCCCTTGCTGGGCCTCTAACAAGGCGTCTCCAGGTGGCATCCTCCAGGGTCAGTGGGGTGATGTGCTCGTTTGCAAGGAGCTGTCAGGGAACAGAGTAGTGACCACTGAGCAATATCATCAACTCCTTGAAACCTCATAGATGCTGACAAAGCAGAGCTAAACTCAGAATTGGAAGTTTCTTCCCCTGGAGGAGAGATGAAGTTAGATGATGAAATCTCCTGAAATGTGGAGGTGAACCATGTGAGAACCAAGGGACTTCTGCCCCAGAGAACTGGAGTAATTTCAGTGGGTCCTTGGGCACCTGATTAGATGGGCACAGCATTGTGCAAGGTCTCAGAGCCCAGGAAGGAGCCTGAGTTTTCTGTGTTCAGCTCTTGAACCTGTCGGTTCGTATGGTGATGTCTTACCCAATAAAATAATTAGAGCATGTGCAATTTCGGAAACATAAAGTTTATCTTTTAAAGCCTACAATACTCTGATATTATTGTAAATAGAGCAAGTACTGATGAGATTTGTTTTTGACACAAAAAGGGAGCTTTAGGAAACTAGGATATGAACTCCATTTTAATCTTTTTTTTTTTTTTTTTTTTTTTTTGCAGTGCTGGGGACGGAACCAAGAGCTTACACATGCGAGGCAAGCAATCAATCTACCAGTGAGCTCCAGCTCCAGCCTGAATCCATTTGTGACCATTTTGGCCACCGTGGTTAATCTTTGGAATGAGGAGAATAGAAATCTATTTACAGAGGTTGTAGGGATAAAATTTGACAAATATGAAAGCACTTGGCCTGCTCTCAAGTGTTCCCCAGATGTTAGGCTATACTAAGACCATCGCTATTCCTACTCAAGTCTCAGTTTGCTTTTAATAACTTTGAATGGCCTGGTATTAACTTGGGCATCTTGACGATCAACTACTAATAATATAAAATATGAAACTAATTGTGTTGCTTGGAACGGGACTATGAAAATCAGTGGCCGTGCAACTTTGGCTATAACAGACATTCACCAAAATATTTGGAATTTCCTTTAGAGATGTTTCCAAGGTTCATTTCATTTCCCAAATTCTAAGACTTATGCAGTTGCTTTGGTAAAAGTGCATTTTTTTTTTTAATTGGAAAAAAATATTTCTGCTCAGGGTGAAAGTACCTTGGATAATTCCTGGGTAACAGTACCCATCTGTGACTTCTTTCTCCTCCCTCAGTAGAAGCTACCTTGTAGAAGTCTTGTATCTGAATGGCAAAGTTTTGAAATTGATTGGCATGCCAGCATGGTTTCCTTGCTTACAGATGCTTCCAAGTGCATTATGGTGTTACGTACAGAATGCCAAAAATAACTCCAAGAGTAAAGGAAATCCATGATCGATAAAAGAGCCCTTCCTCTGGATGGTCCTTACTGCTGCCACGCAGAGTTGGTACAACAGTGTCTGAAAGCCGTGAGCACGATCCTGGACACATGTGGCCCAGAGCAGGGCTCCTCTCTTCTCTGGACCAGGTTCCTCATCTGTGAAGTGGGCAGCTCTCTGCTGGATTCCTACTCCACGAGTTTGCTCTGCGAGTGCTGGGAGGCCTCTGAATGGCCAAGGGTGGAGATGGCGAAAACTCCTGGTCTTGGTTTAGACACTGCCTGGGGAGTGGACCCTCTGTGAGCTGAACGAGTTGTATTTCAAATGCTGGAATATGTAAAGAATAACTCCTTCACAGCCCACACCTTCTAGGACGTAAAATGGATTAGAGACCAACGAACAGCATCCCGCCCAGAGGAAAGCTGCCCGTGGAGCCCCATGAGAGCTCTTCCTGCCACTAACATGCCATTTATTACCTTATATAACACCCAGTTTGCCTCCAAAGACTTGACCCATTAAGCAAAATAGAACAAAATTAGCTCTATGATCTTGTGAAGGAGTCTGCTCTGATGACAGTAGATGATGATGGAGAGAGATGGCTAGGAGCAGTGGATGTTCTAGTCACTGTAGGCCCAGGCCTGTGGCTTCCATGGGATCGCTAGGTGAAGGAATTGCTCTTATTGTGATGCCTGGATGTCAATCCAGTCCTACTTCCGCTGAGTGCCAAAGACGACAGTTTAAACAGTTGCCATCTTTAATACGCACTGACAGACTGCCAAAGGAGACCTGCTGTGTTCTGAATTATAAGATGTGGGAGGGAGGGGACACCAGCAACAGGACGATGGGAGATCTCTTCCTGCCGTGGCACCAGTCCAGTTGGTCGGGAGTGGAGAGGGAACCATGATAGGCTCAGCTCCTCCGGCCAGCACAGGCTGGTCAAGGTCCAGGTATTTGGTTTTGACCTTGGCAGAGCCAAACCACATGCACTTGGTTCTCAGAAAGCCAACCAATAATCTGAGAAAGGATTCCAGGAGAGACCAGCTGAAAGTCTCACGGAGGCTGCCGCGGGGGACCACGCTGCGGGTGGCTCTGCAGTGATCGCTGACCTGCGTTCAGCCTGCTGCCAGGGCAAATGCCTTTCTGGCTCTGAGCTCACCCACCCATGACTCTACACATGTGAATCTACTTCTTGAAAACACAGGAAGCTTGTGATAACACATGCAAAGGCTCCCAAAGCAATCTCCTACTGCCTTCTGCTGTGAATACAGGTCGTCTCTCTCACCTTCACCCAGAAGACTCCTGCCTGCATAGGTGCAGTTGGGAGTGGACCTTGGGGTCCATCTTCTAGTCTACCCCCTTTTTAAAGGTGAGAAAAGCAGGGCCCCAATATAAACATGACCACAGCTGACCAGTGGTTGAGCTGAGAGAACCCTCTTTCTCCTGTATTCTATGTGATGCAGGTGGGTGGGGCTCTGGAGTTGTTATATTCCCAGTACTGACTGCCCTTTCAAGTCCGTGTCCCTGGAATCATGGACGACATTGTCTCCTTTGTCCTCTTTGGAATTGTCACTGCTGTTTTGAATGTATATATCCCCTCAAAATTCACAGCCCAGAACTTAAACCCCAAGATCATGGTATGAAAAAAAATGGCACCATTAAAAACTGATTAGACTTTGAGGGCTCCGCTCCCATGGATGGATTTTAGTGTCCATATAAAAAGCCTGAGGAAGCGAGTTCATCCCTTTTGGTCTGTCCATTCCTTTTGCTACATGAGAGAGAAAGAAAGGGACATCTCTGAAGCAAAGAGTGAGCCCTTTCCAGAAACTGAATCATCTGGAGCCTTTAACTTAGACTTCCTAGCCTCCAGAACTGTGAGAATTAATCTTCTATTATTTATAAGTTCCTAGTTTAAGGTACTTTGTTATAGCAGTAGAAGTGAATTCAGTTATCTAAGGTCACCAAGCCTCTCTGCGTCAGCTTTCCATTGCAGTGACAAAATACCTGAGTTAAACAACTTAAAGAGAAGCAAGGTTTTATTTCTAACACATGGTTTCAGAGGTTATGGTCCATAGTCACATAGCTATGTTGTTTTGGATCTGTGGTGGTGCATTAGATCATGGTGGGAGCTGCTCACCTCATGGCAGCCAGGAAGTGAAAGAGAGGGAAAGGAGGATCTGGGTCCCCATATCCCCTTCCAGGGCACACCCCAATGGCCTAACATCTTTCTGCTAGGTCCCACATCCCAATAAATGCCACAGGCTGAGGATCAAGTCTTTAGCACATGCGCCTTTCAGGGACATTTAAGAACCAAACTGTAGCACTCTGTTTCCCCAGAATAGGAGTCCCACCCAAATGCATGAGGCTGGCTTGATACCCACGTTGCAGAACGATGAGTGGGAGTGCCAGTTATCAAGTTAAAGCATTCCGCTGGCGTAAGATGGGATGATAATAAAAATACCTGCCGTGGAACATCATCATTCCATTTTTCTTTTGGCCTGGAGCTCCTTAATCCCTAGGTTGGCCTTAATTAATTTCAGGCACACGATTAATATGTTAATGATGCCCTCATTCAGCCCTGGGCATTTAACTGTCCTACGGTGTCTCCCCCACCAATGGCGCTCTGAACTCTCAGGCTCAGCAGGGTGCTTGGAGAGACGGTCAATCCACGTCCCATTTCGAAAATCCCCCTTCCACGGGAAGATGAAACCAAAGGACTCCTCGTTAGTGTTGCAAATCAATTCCAGAGAACTTTAATGGGAGCCTCTGCTAGTGCACAGAGAGGGCTCACGTTACAAAACTCGGGGAACACGTGACTTCCCAGGAGCCCGATGACTATTGTTTAAAATCAGGAATAACCTGCGTTTAGCCTAAGATCCTAAGATCGTGGGGACTCTTAGGAATGCGTGAGGGTAAACAGCGGGCCTCAGCGGGGGTAGGGAAGAGTTCACAGCAGCCCTCACAGCCAAGGACAAAGCACAATATTTGATAAAGAGACTAATTTGAAATCTATTCATATAATTGGGCTTGTGTGTCCAAGTCCGACCTTTCTCTTTCCTCTGAATCTCCTCTTCTGTCCACTCCCGAGGTGAGTGGTGAGGCTAGTCGTCCCTGAAGCTATCTGCTAGGACATCTACAGGCAAAAGAAAATAAGGAAATATATGAAGTTCTCCTTTCAAGAAATTCCTCCAGAAGGCAGCCTGAGCGGTCCACTGTTGTCTTTGTTATTTTGCTCTGTGAAGATTTTCTCAGTCTCTGCATGTCTGGCTTGATGGATAATCTTTCCAACCTGGAGGAATATTTCAGACTGGGAAGAGCAGTATCTTAGGCATTAGAAAAGCTTGAAGAATTCATTTTCCATACCTGCTGCGATGTGTTAATGACCAGAGGTCTCACAAAACACGGAACGTTTGGATCTCCTGATACGGAAAGTTAGCGAAAGTGCCCCGTGCCATTTCCATTGCTGTTCCAAGATCACATCTGTTTGGAACTGAACCGTGGCTTGTGTGCTGGGGAACCTGTATGAAATTAACTTTTATAGCTGACTTTACAAGCAGGATCTTTTATTGTCTACAACTTGGCTGGGATTCAGGAAGTTCCCAAAATGATTTATTGTCATATGTGCCTGTTGTATGGCGGCTGATGAAACTGATATATTATTGAACATATGCAGTCATTCCGCTAGAGACAACAGATCATCTAAGCCCTTTATCCAAAAGGATCGAAGACTTCACATTGTGGAAGGGGAAAAAGAAGTTGAGTAATTTGTTTTAAGTGAAATAATTACTTGCAGGAACAAAACATTTGGTACCAATCCTATAATTCTTTTCTGTTTGCCAACATAGCAAAATCTTATTAGAATCTAGAATACGTTCTTTAAGCTAATATTTAAGGAATATCTCCCCCATAAATGATTAATTACATTCTTATGATATCTGAGATGGTTAATTCAATATATTTGATGATGATAATAAGATAAAGAACATGGATCTAAATTTCTTTCATGTCACTTATTGCCTCTTCCAGTTTCACAGAGGAGTCCTTTGGACCAACTCGACATCTTCCATATGGTCACAAGAGCAACATGGTAAAATGCTGGGTAGTGCAATGCAATTCTTCCCCTAGTCAGAGAAAAACTTGAGAGCTTTTTCTTCTCTTAATGAATCAGGAGAATTTCCATGCATAGAAGATAACCCATTCGACAGCAATAACACAGCATTTGACGACACTAGAACACCAGGAAGAAAAAGAGGAAATAGAATTCTAGGATCTCTGCTTAACAGTACATAAAACATTCAATCCTATGGCAAAATCTGGAGCTTTGGGATCCAAGGTGCCCCGTCGCAGCCAGACAGCTAACTGGCACATCCATACTTCAATTAGAAAAGGGTAGTCAAAGATTCGGGAGTTTCAGATGGATTTGGAAATGAAGCAGTGAGATTCCGGGCCTTACAAGAATGTGATAACCTGCGAGAAGACTTAGATCCAATTTCCTAGTTAAAATGCCAACAGCAAGCAAACAGATCAGCAAACCCCTAGGACTGTGTAAACACCGTCCGTGGGTCATTTGTAAGGCCACGGCGGTGGCTGTCCGGAATGTTTGTGTTCTGTTTTATTCCTGTCAATGTGGACACCCACTTTTTGGAACAAGAACCCAGAGTGCAGTTTTGGGATCCTGCCTCGTCTATGCTAATCCCCTTTATCCCAAAGCATTTTTTTTTTTTTAAAAAATGCAAGTCGTTTTTTTAAAGTTTTTTTTAGTTACCTCCTCATTCATTTTTGTGAGGAATTTAGGCATCAATAGATATCATTAGCTTTCCACAAACAGAAAAATGAAAGCTGAATTTAATGGACTTAATAGCTTAACAGCACTGATTACAAAATAATTAATATTTCTTTCTTTCTTTTTTTTTTTTTTTTTTTTGAACGAGGGTTAGAACTCAGGGACACTCGGCCACTGAGCCACATCCCCAGCCCTATTTTGCATTTTATTTAGAGACAGGGTCTCACTGACTTGCTTAGGGCCTCGCTAAGTTGCTGAGGCTGGCTTTGAACTCTCGATCCTCCTGACTCAGCCTCCCAAGTCGCTTGGATTACAGGTGTGCGCCACCATGCCCGGCTCAAAATAATTAATATTATCTCCCGAATTCTGGCATTATGCTTCTGCCTTCAAGCTGGCCATGGAACCAGACTAAGTCTTAGTGCAGATGCCTTGGTTGTGTTCAGAATTTGCATTCCCTCCCTTTATTCTGTGAGACTGACGATTTGACAGAGTTACAGGTTAATAAACTTCTTTCCCAGACAGGTGAATTAGCTTTGAATAGTGGGATTATCTTCCATAATGGAGGACAAGCCCCTTAACTTCAGGTAATCATGTCAGGACAGTATGACTCGTTTCCAAGGTGGGTCAAGAGGAAATGAGCTTCTGCACATTCTCAACTTGAAGCAAACAGTTCAAGTGCGTGTCTTGCAGTCAGGCAGGCGGATCGTCTTTTTGTATAGCACATTTTCAAAGGGCTTTGAAACAGTTGAATGTGGGTAATGTTAATTTGGTGTAAAACTTCAAGTGGCATATTACTAATGCCAAAGAACAAAGCAATTGAGGATCTGGTAACTAATTACTAACAGCACTGTCACTATTTTATGTAAGTGTGAACAAGAATCATATGTTTCTTATAGTTCATCCTTGTTGATGTACTTAGTCTCACTGGGGAAAGTGTGATAATGAGCAGCTAGTTGCTTACTGAGAGCCGCTGCGGACTCTCCTCTCCATGGCGGTATTTCTGTACCCATGCCCAGAGGCCCTGGGGGCAGTGGACATTCTTTCAATCAATGAAACAGTTTAATAGTTGTTATGATTTAAGCTTGCTACCACAAACTTGAATTAGGAGACCCTGTCATAACAATCTGGTTAATGATGCTGTGATTTGATATTGCAGGGAGCAACTGAGATTACCAAATGGAGTAGTCTAGACTTTGCATGCAACATGGTTGTGCGTTTCCTGAGAGCTCCAGGTCTTGGCTGTGGAAATAGAATAAGTAGATATTGGTGAGTGTGAGTGTGTGTGTGTGTGTGTGTGTGTGTGTGTGTTGGGGGGGTGTGCATTCATTCGGGGAGTCCAGGAAGAGATGGAGAATTGATATCTGTTCAAGACCAAATCAACAGCTGTGGATTCCTGGCTTAATTTTTTAAAGATGTTTTATTCAAGACTCTTGAGAACGTTTACCTAATACCCATGTAAGACCAGAAAGATTCTGCTCTATGTAGTGGATGGCCATGCAGACCAAGGGCTTGTTGTTTGTGTGTTAAAATATAAAAAAGGATGCCGAAAATAAAGAACAATTTAAAGGAAAGGACTTGGACTCACAAAACCCTAAAATGTGGGACAAAAAGGGATCTAAAGGTAATTGTGCCATTTGCTGTTTAGCTGATGAGGCCCAATGACATTAAGATCCTGTGGCTGGTTAGTGGGAAAATGAGGAATTGGATCAGCTTCTTGAGTCTAACTCCCAGGACAGTGCTCACTCGCTACTCTAGTTCCTTAAGAAGGTCTCACTCCTCATTGCTAGTCCTGTCCTTCCCAGGGGAACACCTGAGTGTGATCTGATCACTGTGTGGGTTACTGGTCTTGTGCCAGACACATCCCACTCCTCATTGTGAATTAGTGTATTTATTGTGGGGAATGAATCAATCTCAGGTGGCTCTAACCACTTCATAGGATCATCAAACTGGGAATCCCCAAATCTGGTCTTCATTCTGTCAAGTCACTTAATCTCTTAGGTCTGTTCTCTAATTTGTGAAGTTAGAAGGATGAATTGGTCATCTTTCAGGTCCTTTCACCTCCAAATTGCTAAGATTGCACTTAGCACTTTTGAAGAGGGGACAGTGGGGTCTGTTTCTCGGACAGGACAGTGACTGTCTCTATACGTGCAAATGTGCATTGGGGGTTCCAAAAAAGAACCGTGTGTGTGAACTGCTAGTGGAGGGGTGTGGACCCAGGTGGCTTGACCACACCAGTGGGGCCATGTTGGGAAAGACCTAAGAGGTCATCGAACAAAGTGATATTTAGGTGAAAGGAATGGCAAACAGACCCAGTCAGCAGAGGCTAGGGTAAGCTCCCCGAGAGGCTTTGCCTGAGTACATGGTAGAAACCAGATCTTTTTTCCTCCAAATCTACTCCGATAACTGATAGGGGAAAAAAAATCATTCTATGATCACATAGGTTTATACAACAAGGGGTAAGACAAAGTTAAAATGGCACTTTGAGGAAGGACTTTTCGGAGACTTCAATATAACAAAATGCTTTGGGAATCTCCAACGTACAGAATTTCCTGGATACACTTGGCTGTGGAACATATTGTTTTCTGGTGTATTTCATGGGAAATGCTTTCCAAGAATAGATCTGGAGACTTGGGGAGGAGAGTTCAGGGTAACCTTTTAGATCTTCTGGACTTCCAGAAGGAGTCCTTGTGTAACCAAAACAGATGGAGCTGAAAACGTGTCAGAACCGGGGGCTGAAACTGTGATGGGTGCACCTTGTGGGAGAGACCGTGATGGTGAGGTGAGGGCAGGGCTGTGGTGAAGTGCAGGCCTCTGCAGTGTGCGAACGAGAACCTCTAGACTGTCTCGTGCTTTCAAGTGTGCCAAACCCGTCGTTACTTAAATGGTGTCTAGTTATTTCCTGATCATGAGTGGTGCGCACAGCAAAGTATCCTCACACTGAAGCAAAGATTAAATTTTTATATGATCTTTTTGGCAAAGATTAATTTTTTTAGTGCGAAGTGCTAGTAAAGGGGCAGGTTAAACCCCAGAACAAGGTCTTGGATGAAGACATATGGCATGTCCATGCTGGGGGGGACCTGGGGTTCCACCTCGAGCACCACAGGTATGCATATGAGGATCAGTGGATTCATGTGCACAGCTTGGTGGGATGGGCCTGTCTGCTGGTTCTCTGGAACAATGGCTTTCATTAAATTCTCAAATGGGTCTATAATCCCAAAAGTAGGCAACGGTGCCTTATTATGGCTTATCGTAGAGACACTAAGGCTCAGAGGCACGAAATGGTTTGCTAGATGTCAGTGTAACAGTTTTACCTTTGGTTGCTGGTAATGAAGATCACCTGAGAGCTGGTGAGCCACAGGTCTGATGGAGAATCCACTGGACAATCCCTGACCATGACCCTGGACTGAAGTAGGCTTTGTACTATACATTAGACTTCTCACGTTACAGTAGAACACAGACAATACAAATGCATTCAGTAACCTGAAATTTGAACATTTGCACCAGAAACCCCAAGTCTTGACTTTCCCAAGAAATTACTCATAATTAATGTCTTATATTTTCCATATGTAACAAATGGACAGACCCAGAAATGAGTTTTTGTTTTAAACATGTGATAATCATGAAGTTTCCTCTGGGTTCAGGATCATGCTATAGTTTTGCCTTGGCTATCACAAAGATTTTAAGATCAAAAGGTTTTCATTTTACCTTTTAGGAACATGGAAGAATTTATCTGCATGACTGCATTTTAACTAGCCCTCCCTCTGCCTATTTAAACATGCAAAGATATAAAATGAGCCAACCAAATAGGAAGACATATAACCAAGGTGTTTGCTACTGTGAGGTTATTGAGCACTGCCTTGGGATAAAGCTCACTCCAGACTCAAGTTTAACAGTGTGAACTGGTTCAAAATAAACCCATTTGTATGCATCATATTCTACATAAGGGTTAAGCTGCCTTAGCAATTGTTGATAATTATGGATCTTTGCACAGCTCTGAGGATTTTTGAACATTCTTTGAGAGTAAATCAGCCATTCCCACAATTAAAAAGTAAAAATAGGAGAGTTTTATAGGGGGCATTCTTACGCAAGTCTCAGAGGGTTAGGTTATGATCCCGGGAACCCTAAAACCACATCAGAGGTCTGTCTGTGTGTGTGTGGAGTCGCAGAGACCTGGGCAAGAATGCAAACTACAAGGACTTCCAGACTCTAGCTCTCTTTATAGCATGGCATGAAGTCGTAGCTCAGCATGGTGCATGCTGCTGTTCTGGGATCCTGTTCTTTTCAAAATTCTGAACTAGGCTGTTAAGATAAAAAATAAAAACAAAGTCAAGAGAATTTGCCCTTCCAGACCCAACCTTGGAAAATCTAACTTCAAACTCCTTTGTAAAGAGACATGTGTGGGTTCTGGCTCTTTGGTAGTCGCCACAGAGTTTCAGGTGAGTGCTCGGATAGCCACGATTATCCATTAGTGGTCAGCTCCCAAAGTTAGTCGACAATTGATTTACGTATAGTCTATAGATAATTTATAAAATACAGTCATGCACTGCCTGACATTTTGATCAATCACAGACTGCATCTCTGAGAGTGGTCCCACACATTATAAGGGAGCTGAGAAAGTCCTATCACCTGGTGATGTCAGAGCCATTGTGACATCACAGCAAACCCATTGCTCATGCATTTGTGGTGACATTGCAGCCAGGAAAGCCGCCGTGCACCAGTGGTATAAAAGTGTAACGAGCACAGTTTTGGAACGGACATGATATGTGATCGTGATTAGAAACAACTGTGGGACCGGTTGGTATTTTCTAAACTCTGCTTTCTGTTGTTTTAGGGTATACTTTATAAAAATAGTTTACTATAAGCAGTCAGCCCTGTTTTGCTGTCAGCACCCCCTGCTTCCTGTGTTCACGCCTCTCTTGACTGCTTCAAGAGGCCACATGGAGGGATGGGTTTGGACCATCTAGGTTTGTGCGAGTGAATTCTACGATGCTCACACGACCCTGGAATCACTGGACCCTGGAATCAAACAAATCATGATATGTTTTAAGAGCGCGGCCAGTCGTTAAGTGGTGCATAACTGTATGTGCCATAAGATGAAACGAAATAGCTATGACTTGGTTTGTTCAGCTCCCAGCTGGTCAGCTAAGACTAGTGTTCTTTGGAATGAAACACACAAACCCTTCTCTAAAGTCACATCATGACCAAAAATCTCTGGGGAAGAAAAAAATCACATAGCTCTGTAACTCTGAAAGAGAACCTGAAGCTAATTTAACGCAAATCTTTCAGCAGCCCTGTAACTGACACCTCAGTGGGTGGAACAATTCAGTGGACAGAACTATTATTTTTCTGGTTTTGTTCAGAACCATGCTTCTTGCAGAAGTACATTTCCATCTTTCTAGGTCCATTCAAAACAATCTTGTAGGGATCTGGTTGCTCTAAACAACAACTATCAGTTCCTCCAATGGGGTGTCCATGGTACTCTGGCCGTGGATATGATAAACAGTCAGAGAGACTTGACCTCTGAACTCTTAATGCCTAAACAATGCACCTTCAACTCAATAAATGACGTCGCCAATGGCCAGGGCCCCATCTGATGGCTTACTTGTCTTCCCTCATCAAACTCCTCGTAAAGAAGGGGGAGGGGAGACAACAAGACAAGGGAGGCCAGCCTGCACCTTTGTCCATTCAGGGCTCCTCACCCCAGAGCTGACAAATGAGAGTGAAAGCACACACTTCCTGCTCTTTCTCTGGAAGCCCATTAAGCCTCCTCCCTGGTAAACAGGCCTGGGGTTGCTTTTGTTTGGCCCCCCTCCCTCCCCCATTTTTGCAAAGCATTGAAAGTCCCACAACTGCTGTGGCTGTCATTCTCCCCAGTACAACTGCACAATGGCGGGGTTCCCAGGGAGGGAGGCCGGCTGGCTGCATCCCTTTGTGTCTGGGAAGGTTTCTGGGGCTTTGTCATGTCAAAGCAGCTACTCGCCCTGAGTAGGTGCAGGGCTGACAGGTGGAGCAGGTTCTCCTAGTTGATCTGCAGGAATAAAGTGTCAGGGAGCATGGACAAGGACATTCTCACCCAGTTCTCGCTAGTTCCTGCAGTGCTGACTGTCAGAGCCTGTTCAGAGTGCTTGGAGATCCAGTGCTAAGTACCTCCAGCACCAGACTCTGTGATCTTTTGTCACTGTTGCCACTCCACCTAGAGCTTGGTAGTGTATTTCAGGTTTGGAGGAAGGAGAAAGGAAGGTGACTCTAAGAATCAGAGAAGATGTCTCATTTGTGCCTATGAGCCACTGAGAGTGTGGACTTGGTCCAAAAATCTTCATGGATTTTTATTTCCCTTCTTTTATTTTCTTCTTCTCTAAAGGCCACCAAGAATTGGTGTGATCTTATAGACGTCACATGTTCTCTGGTTTCTAGTATCTTCATCAGTATAATTAGAATAGTCCAGCGGTTCTTCTCAAAGTGTGGTCCTTGGACCAGTGGCATCGGCAGGGTCAGGGAGCTTGTTAGAAACGACAGTTCTTAAACTGCAAAAGAGATCTCTGGAGGCGGACACGATGGGTGGGCCCTGCAGGGAATGCTGATGCGGGCTGAAGCTGGAGATCCATGGAAATGGAAGCTCTTGTGTTTTTTCCAACTATGGCATTTCCAGTGACTCTTAGATTCAGTCATCAAGCTGGTTCGAAGCCTGACACACACATGACATATTCCAGAGTGAGGCTTGTCCAGCGTGTCAGCCATGAGCATCGATGTTCCTACATAAGCTAAGAATTGCAATCGTGCTTTGAAAGGAAAACTGGAGACTTGTGAAACGGCTGGGCCATCTCCATACCTTTCCCTTCAAACTCCTGAATGGCTCTTCAGTGGAACCAAATTCCACAACAGTGCTGGGTGCTCGACTCCTGTAGGACTGCTCTAGGCAATATCAACCTGGATGTGCACATTTTCACTCTCTGAGAAGAGAACAGAAAGGATTTGAAGTTTTTTTCTTCACCCAACGACTAGTTCTTTGATAAAATGACTCCCTGACATGAATATGTGTGGCTCCCCCTGTTGAAGTGACCCCCATGTTTTCTCTTAGGGCTGGGCAGACAGGTCCTTCTGAAGTAGGTCTCAGCATTTTTTTTTTTTTTTTTTTTTTGAACCAGGGATTGATCTCAGGGACACTCGGCCACTGAGCCACATCCCCAGCCCTATTTTGTGTTTTATTTAGAGACAGGGTCTCACTGACTTGCTTAGGGCCTCGCTAAGTTGTTGAGGCTGGCTTTGAACTCACAATCCTCCTGACTCAGCCTCCCAAGTCGCTTGGATTATAGGCATGCGCCACCACGCCCGGCAGGTCTCAGCATTTTTGTAATGAAATTCTGATCTCAAGCTCTACTGTATCTCTTTTAGGACTTAATACAGGCCATTGGTCTCTTGGGATGCCCTTCTGGCTTTCCAAAATAGGTTAGGAGCCCCTCTTCACTGTCCCTGACCCCTTGTTCTTATCTGCAACACAGACCATCAATGCAGTGTGTCATAATCTTTTTTTCTTTCTGGTTCTGGGGAGCCCAGGGCCCAGTGCCTACCAGGCATCATTACTGCTTTTCACTTACCCATTTCCCTGACTCGGCATAGCCCCATGAGGAAGGGACTGTCCCTTATCACTTATTTCATTCCTAGGCTCTGCCATGGCTCCTGGTCCAGAAGAAAGCATCAGTAATTATGTGTTTGCAGAGAATGGCTCCGGGTCTCCCGGCCACATGCAATCAGATTGTTCCTTTATTCATTTGATCATTCAAATACCTTGGTCCAATGAATGGACATTACCCGAAGATGGACAGGGTGCTGAGTGCTGTCGGGAATTTGGAAAGGAGTCCCCTGGAAACTCTTGCAGCCCAGAGGCTTCCTTTCTTCTGCTTTGTTTCTGCACACAGAGGCTGCTTCACAGCCCTGCAATCCTTCATCTGTCCGAGGCTCTTCTCTGACTGACTGCTGTTTCCTTTGACTCCTCCTGTTCCTCACCCCTATTTTTGGCCTCTCTGTGGACAATCAGCTATGTATATTCTTTTATTTGCCAGTATTCTCATAAAGCATGTTCGTTTTGTAAACACGTGTTTTAAATTTACGTACATGGCATATAGAAAATTTCATTCTGCTTCTTTTCCTGCTGGGCATGCTAGCAAGCCTCCATGTTGCTGGGTGCACCGGGTTGGTGCCTGCCCACTGCCGCATGGTAGTTCAGTGTGTTATGGTTTAGATTCGAGGTGTCCCCCAAAAGCTCATGTTTGAGACAAGAGAAGAACGTTCAGAGGTGAAATGATTAGATTGTGAGAGATGTAGCCTAATCAGTGGATCGATCCATTGATATGGATTAACTGCATGGTAACTATAGGCTGACAGGAAGTGACTGGGGGAGGGGGGACACAGGGTATTTATTTTGTCCCTGGTTAATGGAGCTATCACTGCTTCCTGATTGCCATACTGAGGTGCTTTCCTCCTCCACACCCTTCTGCTGTGATGATACACTTCACCTTGGGACCAGAGCAATGGAGTTGGTCATCTATGGACTGAGACCTCTGAAACCCAGAGTCCCTCTACATTGTTCTGGTCAGGTCTTTTGTTCACAGTAAGGAAAAAATTGACTAAAACACAGCATGTGCACCCAGGTCAGCAGTGCCCAGAGAGATGAGCACCTGGACTGCCTTCAGCTCCCCATCACCATAGAAGTGCTGCGTGAGAATACTCATGCACGGCTCCTTGGATACCTCTGGGACCTTTCCTAAGAATCAACAACACCCAGGGTTGCTGGGTCCAAGCATATGTGTGCACTCACATGGTTTCCCTTCAGAATGGTGGTCCCAATCTTACAGTTTGACAGGAATTTATATTTACAACATAAATTCCCAATCATGGTCCTTCGTCCATATTGACATTGAAATACCTACTTGTTATATGTTATTTGTTAGCTTTGTTCATGGTGTACTGTGCTTTAAAAAAATCCTTTGATTTCTTCCCCCTCTTTCTCCAAAATGTATAAAAAGGTAGGTTTTGAATGTCCTAAATGATCTTCTGGTTATGAGCAAAAGTGGGTAGGTACTCACTCTGACACGGATAGCATGATACCCTGGGTAGCATCACATGCCTCAGTGAGTTGATTGGCAAACCTAAATGCAGAGAAACCCTTGCATATTTGCCACAAAACCCCGTACATGTCAGTCTATTTTGGACTATAGGGCTACACGTGTAAGGAAGTGTTATAAAGAAGTTATGGCTGGGCGCACGCCTGTAATCCCAGTGGCTTGGGGGGCTGAGGCAGGAGGATTGCGAGTTCAGAGTCAGCCTCAGCAACTAAGCGAGGCCCTAAGCAACTCAGTGAGACCCTGTCTCTAAATAAAATACAACATAGGGCTGGGGATGTGACTCAGTGATGGAGTGCCCCTGGGTACCAAAAAAAAAAAAAAAAAGAAGTTATGCACAATTGTGATTAAGCCCTATAGATAATCAACGTAAGAGAAAAGAAAGAAAAACTCATGAGAAAGAATTTATGACCATGGAGCTTGGAAGCAAGGACTCACAAATGCTGAAAGTACCAAGCTGGTTTTCCCTTGGGCAGACCTCTCTGAATTCTTTCTTAAGACAATTCAGAAACAACCCCCTTAATGGTTCCCATTGGCTCTGCTGGTCAACAGGTGGCCTGTCAGAGCTGGCAAAGCTTCCAGGGGCTGTATGTATGTCTCTTGGTGTGGCTAAAGAGCCTTTTTCCATCCAGGTCTGGTAACGATCTCACCTGCTCCTCCACACCTTCCCCTCTTCTGGTTAGTGGAAACCCACATCAAGTTCTATACCATAGTGCCCTTGGTACATGACCTGTGTGTGAGGCTGTGGTCTCTGGCTGGAGGGCATGTCTGTTTCATGGGTGGACTTGTACCCGCACTCCATACCCCCATCCCATCCCATCCCACAGGCCACCTGTACCAGGTACAAACCTTCATTAGTGTATGCACTGCAATGTCGCACACTTGTTATAGTGCCCCTGCTCCCACTTAATTTAGGTTTCTTAGGAAAGGAATAGGCTCATGTTCATTGTGTTACCAACAGAATCTCAAATATATGGTGGAGCCTTAGTAATTCTCTCCAACATGAGAGAAATCCATTTTTTTTTTTTTTTTTTTTTTTTTTTTTTGCACACTAAAGGTAGCAACTGGTTATCCCAGGTCCTCAAGCTCTTTAAAATATCAACAAACTAATCTGATGAGTGAATTCATGCTATTATGTTATGGATTGAGTGTGTAAAATCTCCACTTGCTATTTACATCTTAAAAGGAAATTTCTGGAAACAGAATTCATAGTAATATGAAGGAATGACTCTGATAATGAAATTACCAGGGAGCAACGAGGCAACTGGGAAGGGCAGGTGTTTGGAGGCCAGCAGCAGTTACCTCAGTGCCATTCAAATGACCTCACCTCCATATAGTATCAGTGTGTAGAGATGTCTTGGTATGTTCACCAAGTCGGTCTTTTTCCCAGAGCTGTGTACTTATAGGTTTCTCAGTAATGTGGGTAGATAAGTATGTAGCCCATGGAGTCTCAGAGTACCTATTGTGATCTGAGTCACATTTCATCATGGCAACAATACACTGCTTCTTATCTCTGAATCTCATCCCTGAGTAAGAGATAGAGTTGCTGGTTTGTTCTATTGGCAGAAGTTCACTGCTGGAGGAGGAAGAAATAATGCCGGTGACACAGGAATGTATCTCCTCAAGATGAAGATTTCTTCCTCAGGATCCTCAGTGCATTTTTGTTCTTTTAAAAAAATCTTTTGACTTCTCTTCTTTGGCTCTCAGCCTCAGTAGAAGGGCCCTTACCTATGAATGCCAGGGGGACTAGTCAGCTCTAGAGACAGGATGCTCCTCTGCTGGGCCATTGGGCACTCAGGCAGAAGCCTCCCTGCATCTCTTTTCTCTCTCTTGCTGGTTTTTCTACTTTCTTGGTTCAAGGCGATGGCTCGTTCTCCCTCTCAGTCCAACTGGTGGAACACACAGCCACATCCTAGTATCTACCTCTTCATCCCATTCTGAAGTCCAAGGGTCTGTAATTTGGGATTTTCAATGGACTAGTTTGGGCCTGGTGCTCATTCTTGTCTTGGCCAACATGGCTGAGGGTCTAGGACCATGTTCAAGGCATGGCTCCTGGGAGCTCCCTGGGGACCAGGCAGGAGTGGAGGCTGTAGTCCAGGAAGGAGGATCTGACAGGCCTCTGCTGAAACAGCAGTCTTCATATCAGAAAGGAATGCTTAGGCACTGACCTAATCATTTTTGAGAAAAAGCCAATGCTTTTTCATCCTAATACCAAGGAGAGATAGAGGAAAGAGAGAGAGGGAGAGAGGAAGGAAGGAAGGATGAAATGCAAACAACTTGCAATGTGTTATAACAACAGTTTTGGCTTGGTCATAACATACATGCTATGCTACATAACACATGCATGTGTGATGGTGTGTGTACATACATGTCCACATGTATAGAAATGCATGCCATCAGAGACATTGCCACCAACTGTACAGTCTCCTGGGGACCCATTATATGAGCTTTCCAATGCAAACCCCCCACAAAAATTTTCCAAGGAAAGCAAATAATTTCAGTTTTTAGGAAAGAGGAGAGATTTGTTATGATAATAGCATTCAGCAAGTATAACATTCTGGACTCAAAGCAAATGTCTTCTGGTGGGGCTTGGGGGTGCTAAAAAGGCTCGATTGGGGTTTTAATGAGATTTTTTCTCTCTCTCCGCTCCGCCCTTCGTTCTTCCCCTTCCCCTGGTTATTTTCTCCAGCGGGCCAGTCAAGAGCCCTGTGCCTGGGAACACTGGGAGAATGTTAACAATTCAACTCTACCAATTAATTGCTGGGACTTTCCTTCATCCTGCTCAGCAGGGTCTCTCTCGCAGGCTGCTGAAAACACAATAATGCAGCTCACTGTTGTGAATGCATAATGAAATGTTCATCAGGGGGCTTAAAAATCCTTGGGACGACACTATCTGCTCCTTGGGCACATGTTAGAGAGGCTAGAACAGGTCTTACGTAACAGGGAAATACAAAATAGGAATGCCCTCTTCAAAGGGAAAAGGCAAACTCCATGGGATGCAGGAATGTACATACACACTGCCTTAAAATACAGGTGTAAACACTCCCTCTGTCTCTGGTCACCTGCCATGAAAGCGGCAGCACCCTCAAGTAACCAGGTTTGAATTGTAGCGTGGCTTGGTATTGTGCATGGAAGTTTCTGGAATGGAGTTGGTCGGGTTGTTCACAATGATATGTATTGAGGACTGGAGGTGTAGCTCAGTGGTAGAGCATTTGCCTAGCATGCATGAGGCCCTGGGTCCCATCCCCAGCACCTTAACAAACAAGATGAAGAAAAAACTCAGGATGTATGGAGGACAACAGGGTTCGGGTTAGGGTTAGGAACCTCTGTGTTGGGGGAGGTCAGGAATCCACTGGTACAGTCCCTCATACTCAGCACCGGCTCTGCTATGGAGACAAAGTGCAGAGGTAGAGGGTGAACAGGTTTCAGGGAAGATATAAAGCTGAATATAATAAAGTACCAAGAAATGATCTCTTACCAACGAGGGCTACTTTTAGCCACAGTTCAGTAGGAAGAAGCAGTGGAGGAGGGGAGATAGGGATTTCCTTGGGATTCCTCTGGTTTTCCTAATTGGGCATGGTGAGTGTGTTTGCCCTGGTGTGGGGCATGCAGTGACTCAGGAGAGGAAGTGGTAAAGTCCGCTGTGAAAACAGGAACATTTCGACAGCTCCAGAGGAGTTGGTTTTTAAGATTCAGCTGAATTTTGTTGTAAACTTGATGTGGCTCTAAATGAAGGGTTCTCAACCAGGAGTGGTTCAGCCCAGGCATGGTTTGACTCCCGGAGGTTGGGTGGGAGACACTGGTTGGAAGATGGGGAAGAGCCGGGAGGGGATGGAGTGAGGGTTAGGGTTACGTACATGCCTAAGAATTTGGCAAAGCTGCAAATAATCAAATTTCCTTGTAAGTGGGTCTCATCTTGATGATTTGAGCTCCGAAGTGCTTTGCATTCTCATCTCTGTCCCCCCACCCCCAGGTCAACCTATAGTAGTTTATCTATAGGACAGATGTGTTTTCTAGGTTGGTTCTAGAGGGCAGGAGAAAGGAGTGTTCAGATCACGTCGTTTCAGCTGTGTTCCTAGGCTGGGGATTCTGGAAGGATAAACTCTCCTTGCTCCTTCACCCTACCTGTTAGAGGACTCTGTGGCTTCCAATCACAACAAACCAGAAACACTTCATCAGAGCTGGTGCTGTCCACTGAGGGTGGCAGGAAAAGAGCCACGTGGAGTTCCTGTGAGGACTGTGGCAATACCTATCAAGCCTAAGCAGGAGCAAGGCCTCCATTACACAATCACACCAGAGCTCATCATTTTGAAAGGAGGGAGATCAAAGTCACAAAGGCTGTAGGGATGTCCTTTCATCACTGGAGATTACATTGTGATGTCGCCAAGGAAAATTAATGCTCAATGTGGCAAGATGTTCTTTGCAATTTTTGTGGAAACCAGTTGAGAAATAGCCAGGGTCCTCCTTGGTGGAGATCAAAATATTAACCAGAATGGAACCCTTGACCTTGTTCTCATTTGCAGAACTTCCCACTCATGCCCCAGTCACTCAAACCACTGGAAGTTGGGACGTTTGCAGAAATCTAAAGGGTGGAACTCCCCTTTTAGGCTAAGAGGGGTGGAGTCTGCAAGGGGAAGGAGCAGATGCTCCACGTTGGGAGACATGAAAAAGAGGACTACGGACAAAGGAGGTCGTGGTGGGGATTAAAGAGAGTGAGACAATGAGAGAAGAGCTTCCCAACTGGACAGGACCCTCACAGAGCCTCAGCCAGGAAGATCTCCTTCCTCACAAGTAACTAAGTCAATATTAAAAAGAAAAGTAAAAAGGGGACTTATCTGGATATTAACAAAGCCCTTGTAATACAAATTCTATGCACTATCATGTGCAACAATGGAGCAATTTAGAAAGATGAAAGGCAGACGTGAGCATTTTGGGAACAATG
Organism: Glaucomys volans; assembly: GCA_020662805.1. Lineage (NCBI taxonomy): Eukaryota > Metazoa > Chordata > Mammalia > Rodentia > Sciuridae > Glaucomys > Glaucomys volans. The sequence continues at coordinate 220,099 of JAJEJO010001333.1, read as the reverse complement.
ATGGAGCACCCCGAATCACTGGGGAAGAGAGGATTTGCCTAGAAGGTGACTGAGAAAAATGGTTCATTGAACAGAAAAGACAAATGCTAGATCCCTACCTCATAGCACATGCAAGAGAGGACTCCAGATAGATTTTTATCACAATCAAGAATTTTATTGCATGGAGGAATATTATAGACAAAGTTGAGAGACAGAGATGGTGAAGTGGAAGAAGATACTTGCAGTGTCGAAAACTGACAAGGTATTAATATATAGGACATGCAAAGAAGACCAAATCAGCTTCATTGGAAAAATGGACAAAAGGTATGAATAGGCATTTTAGAACGCAAAAAAACTCAAAAGGCAATAAATATAAATAAATGCTTATATGAATGAGTAATCAGAGAAATGCAAATGAGAGATTTTGCTTTATACCTAGTTAGGTGAGGAAAATATTAGAAAACTGGGTGATATGAATTGATGGGGAGGAATAGATTTTGGGCTATCTAGCCCAAAGCAGTGCACAGAGCAAGTAAGAGTCTAGCTCATGCACTGCAGGTAAGATTTATTACCTGTGTAATCTGGCACCACTTAGGTAAATCAAATACCTGCCTAAATTGTGACCCAGCTATTTCATAACTGGAATATATCCCAAAGAAATTTTTGTATTGGTCTGACAGGAAAATATATAAAGATGTTCATATTAATATATCTCTATATTATTGTGTAGTTGGAGATTTAGAAGTTGCTTGTCCATCACCTTGAGCATGTCTAGGTAAAAGGTGGTAGATGTATGTCTTCTCTGTGAATCCTACACAGGGACTAGATGAAATGGGATAAAGGTACAATAGCAATTTGGATTCTCTTAAAAATATAATACTGATTGAAGAAAAGTGAGAGACAGGATGTATAGCTCTAATTACTTCTGCAAGTTAAAAATATCAAAGAGCAATAAACGTTTTGGCAGAAAATTTACAAAAGATGGATGTTGAATATGTAAGGGTCATTGTTCATGGAGGATTTGTGGAGGTAATAAATGGGGACAGAGGGGACAGATGAAACAGAGGGATAGACCCACAGAAGTGCCCATACTGAGGATGATACTGTATCAGAGAGTTCTTTAGTGTGATTGTATCCATCTACATTCGGCATCTAAGATTGTCCTGCTGATAAGGACTTCCCTGGACTTCCATCAGAGTTGAGTCCAGACCAGTAAGTCAGGAAGTGTCTGGGGCAATGACCAATGCCCTAGTCATCTTTGGCAGCAAAGAGAGCCACCTCTCTGTGAAGAGAGGCACTAGCCTCCATGGGGTCAGTGAGCAGAGTCTCCATCTAAGTGACTGTGGGGACAGAGGAAAACTCCATCCTGGCGCGAGGCTGACTGAATTCCTCGAGTGTGCTCCTTGGCAGCCCAGGACCACTCTTTGAGGCAGAAACAGTGCACCCTGACCTTCTTGTACAATAAGGTTAAAAAATGTTGCATAGGAAGGTTTTTTTTTTAACCATCGGAGCAGAGGGAACCCTGGAGGGAGTCCTAGTGGAGGTGGTGGATAAAGAGACCAGGCATCCAGATGGAGCATGGAGACCACTAGCGTGGGGACATATCAAGGGGAAGAGGGAAACCAGAGAAGTGGGTCCTAAAGCAGTCGGCGTGGACAGGATGCTGTAGGCACGGTGCATGCCCTGGAGTTCTCTGCCCTGCTTCTGCCCACCTCTCTGTCACACGACTTGCCAACCACTCGTTTTAGCTCTGGATTAAGAAATGCACTTTCACGTGTGCTGCCTGGACCCTTGAGGGAGGCGTGAGTGGCACGAGGCCCTGCCTGGAAGGCTGTGTGTTGCCAGTGTTCCCAGGCATGAGCACCCCTCCTGAGTGCACCAGGTCACTTCTGGTGGCCCAGTCTACGAATCTTTTCCCAGACTCTCTCTGTCTCCTACACCTGCTTCTTCTTTCCGTGGAGGGCATGTGGGTAGGGCTACGCCTGCCCAGTCCACACCCCAGCACTTAACTTGTCCAGAGTTCTCTTCTCTACGCTCCCTCCTTCGCCACCTCCTTTTCCTTATACATCCATGTTCTCTGCAGTGTGTGGGAGAGAGGACAGTTGTGGTTTTAATTATGACAGCATCCTTCATGAGGTGGAATCGTATCACCATTACAATGCGTTCAACCTTGAGAAGTCTTATTAAACCAAGGCTAATCACCCTGGTGTAGTCTGCAGCTGAAATCTCCAGGTCAAATGACAACCGGGTGTATACAAGGACAGGGAGAGGTGACTGATGTGTAGACATTGCCCTTCAGTTTGGCTCCATCCCGTCATCTGCCCTGCCAACCTCTCGCATCGATTCCCGCAAACTGTAACTGCATTGTCCGGTGCAGGAGTTCTGTGCCTGGGTGTACCCAGGCTGTGTGTGTTTTTTTGTGTTTTGAAAACATTTCATCTCAATAACAAGGAGGTTCGCTGCTAGGAGGTTTTTAATAATGTATCATGGATGGAGACAACCTCCAGCAAGGCCCTGTTGCTTCTGCTGAGGTGAGTCAGGACAACTTGGAGCACACATCGGGGAGCGATTGTCGGTGGAGTCTGGGAGCAGATGGGAAGAGGCAGGAAGGGAACCGCTCTCTGAACAATTTTGCTGAAGACCTGCCCGAAGTTGTCTCTTCTCCTAGTTGGTCTTTGAAAGAGAGGTGTTCCCTGACCAGTGTCTATATAAACACACACATTTTATTTCTGAGCCCACCCCTGCAACTCCAGAATTCCAAACATTAATCCCATGATCCTTGAAGGGAAGATCTGTTGGGCCTGGCTAAGGAGAGATTATTTTTTACCAGTGGGAGGAATGTGACCTTGGGGACACATTGCTTATGAGGGGAAGGACAGAGTTGGTTAGATAGGGTCTGCCCAGAGTCACAGTCAGCTCAGGCGGTCATCACAAAACACCACAGCCTGGTGGCTTAAATAATAGAAATATGTTCCTCACAGCTCTGGAAGCTGGTGCCTGAGACCACAGTGCCAGCATGGTAGGGTCCTGGCGTGGGCTGTCTTCCTGGCTTGCAGACGGTCACCTTCTCACTGTCCTCACATGGCCTTTGCTAGCTGTGTGTGCCTGGAGAGAGGGAGTGATTTTGGCCTTCCTCTTAAAAGGGAATTTGGATGGTACCCTAAAATGCTATGTAATTTATAAAGAACAGAAATTGATTGCTTATAATTGTAGAGGTTGGGACGTCCAAAATCAAGGTGCCAACAGATTCAGTGTCTGGTGAGGGCTGTCTCTCTGCTTCAAAGATGGCGCCCTCTTGCTACATCCTCATATGGTACAAGTGGGGAGAGGTTTTTCTTCAGCTTCTTTTATAAAGGCATGAAAGTCATTCATGAGGGTGCCATTCCTCTGACCTAATCACCTCTCAAAGGCCTCAACTTCTACTATTACCACCTCTGGGGTTAAGTTTCAACCTATGAATTTTGCAGGGATGCCAGCACACTAATCCCACTATGAGGGTCCCCTGCGCCCATACAATCTCATCTAAAATTGGTTACCTCCTAAGGGTCTTACCTCCAGTTGCTATCACATTGGGGTTAAGGCTTCAACATGAGTTTCTGGGGACACAAACATTCTGGGGACACAAACAGCCTGCCGTAGCTGCTCTGCCTGGTGAAGTTCAGCTCCTACTCCCAGCCCTTCACACTCCCTGCCTTGAGGATCTCCCCTTCCTGGGGCAGGGTGTGATAGTCATGGGAGCTGAGTGGGGAGAGAGCCAGACGTACCTTTTAAGAAACCAAGCTCAAGCTCTCTACCATTCCACAGAAACACATTGGGCTTTGTCTTTGAACCAGACAAAAGCTTCAATATTGAAGCTTTCTAGTTGGCTAAAAAAATAAGCAAACAAAACCAAACAGCAACAACCAAAACAACAAAAAATAAAAGAATTGCACTCTCACTTAAAAAATTTTTAATAAGTTTGGCAGCAGAGGAGGAGGAGGGACAGGGATCCCTGATGCTGGGGATGTAGCGGCAGGCCTGATGTGGTGTGGAGGGAGGAGGTGTGGTTTGCATTCACCTCTCCATCCGGGGCATGCACCTGAGCAGGGCAGGAGGGAGAGGCGCAGGGAGAGTTCATGTTTCACCAGTTGCATGAAAAGTCTCTGGGTTTTCGTCTTTCCTCTTTGTACTTGGATTCCTAGAAACATTTCCCATCCTTTGTGACTGAGTGTCCACTGTAACTCCATGTTATGTCCCAGGAGTGTGAACTCCAGAAGCCAGCTCCTGCCACCTTGAAAGACAAAGTAGCTGCCAGAAGGCCTGCCCAGTCCTCCCCACAGGGGCGGCTCTGCCTGCAGGCACAGTGGCCCTCACGGCTTAATGCCTCATTTGCTTTAAGCAGATACCAGGATTTGCAATTTTTGAAAACAAATTCAATTAACATCCCTTACTTTGGGGGTGTTTCTTTTCTGCCCTTGGAAAGTCACTTACCCCCGTCTGTTTACGGCAGAACCTCAGATCCAGCCGTGGGGGAGTTTCCTTTCACTGGCTCCTCTGTGCTGAAAGAAGTTAAGAGTGAGCCCTTTTCAGCCGACATATTCACAGTTACTGAAGGAAAGAGCCAAATTATCCTTCTGAATGTTGTAAGACCCGAGTTGACCCCAAATTGTGCTGTGAGAGGAAACAGATGGGAAAATAAAAGATGTCCTTTTTAAAAGAAATCCTTTCTGATGGCAAGGCTTCTATGGAGAACTCTCCCCCATTCCCAAGAACCAGGAGGTCCACGCCAGCCCCGCACCGCTGATTGGCCCGAGCAATCTGCTGGGGGAGCGAATTCGCCGCCTGATCACCGCATTGTAATTGGTTTTGAAAACACATTTGCGAGAATGGCAGGAAGCCAAACCCCGCTCCCTGCACCGCTTTCCATCCGTGAGGGCTGTATTAGCATTTTCCTTCTCTGTGACCACCAGACTTCTGAAGGGACAAAACGTCCCAAACCTTTATCAACTGGTCCTGGCTTCAGGCAACCTGCCTGTGGTAAAGACAACCCGAGCTCAGGTCTGCCTGTCTCCACTGCAGGATGAAACTGGCCAAAAGTTTGCTGGTGTTGCCTGGAGCTGGCCCAAATGGGAAACAGATTGGATCAGCCTCATGACAATGGACTTAAAGTCCAATAAAAATAGAAATATCTTTCAAAGGCCTAGAAATCACACGGGGCATGAGTGTACACGTGTGTGCTATTTTCTGGTTGCATTGCATCAAGTGAGATGGTAGCTTTGGATTTTTGCTGAGATTCAGTCCTTCCTTCCCTCCTTCCCCACTTCCCTCCCTCCCCCCTCCCTCTGTCCCTCCTTCTTTCCTTCCTTCGTTCCTTCTTACTGGGGACTGAACCCAGGGAGGCTTAACCATTGAGTCACATCCCCAGCCTTTTATTATACTTTATTTAGAGACAGGGTCTCACTGAGTTGTTTAGGGCCTTGCTAAGTTGCTGAGGCTGGCTTTGAACTTGTGATCCTCCTGCCTCAGCACCCGAAGCCGTTGGGATTAGAGGTGTGGGCACCACTGCGCCTGGCTGCAGGTTACGTATTTCCAATTCAGAGACCCAGCTTCATGTCTTAGCTGCGCACAAGGAGGAATCAGGTGGAGGTGAGGCTTGCCTTCGTCTTGGTGGCTGAGGTCTTTGTGCTGAGATGTTACTGTTGAGATAGGCGCTGGAGAGCTCCTCATGGTGCTGGTGGTGGGGTGTGTGTGTGTGTGTGTGTGTGTGTGTGTGTGCGCGCGCGCACAAAGGTGGAAGAAAGCTACAGAATTCAGATTCTCCAGGGTAAAAGTTTTGGCCTTTGTTTTAGCTTTTGTGTTGTGAAGAGTTGCATACAGCTATAAATATGAACACGACTGGCAGAATCTGCAGATTAAGTAAAACCTGTGAAGGCTATAAAATGCTTTATATACATCCTGCATTGCAGCGTCTATTCATAGATGCACGTTCTAGAATTCACCCTCTTTCTCTGTCTTTTAAAAGCTCACTCGCTCTGTTTATATGTACTTTTCTCCTCCCTCTCCCCTTTCAGAAATCTTATTTTGAGCAGCCTAACGGGAGATGTGTAAGCAGGGTAGCTTTCAAGATTGTATCGTCTAGATCAAAGGGCAGGACTATTCCCTGATGTTGGCCGAGGGATTATTTCACAAGAAATCCTCTGTGACATGTGGAATGACATGACACATGGGAAAAATAAGGATATAAGTCAATATTCCCTCACCAGCTTCAAAGTTGGAAATCTTTTATATAAGTTTTTTTTTGTGTGTGTGTATGTTGTTCCTTGTCTATTGTTCTCTCTTTGGAAATGACACCTGGAAAATGTCCCTGCTGGTTTGTTCTTGTGATGTTGCCACCAGTGTGCACTTTGGCAATCTTGGCAGCAGCAGGACATTGGGGTCTGGCTCCTCCTTGCCCTCCTGGTCCCTCTTCAGCACCGCCTAGAAGGAGATTCACTTTGCTTCCGGACTGGGCAAGTTCAAAGTGTTTAAATCCTCCTGTTCTTTTTCCTTTTCTAAGTCAGGAGTGGCTGGAGATTCAGGGCATCGACATTCATTTGGATTTTGCAAAGCAGAACCTGTGACTGGAACTTTTGTGACTGGTCACAGGTAACATCTGGTCTGAACTGGAAAGAACAAACCTCCAAGCTGGGAATGAAAGTGTCTGCTCCCAGGCATATCCCTAGGATGGGATTTTAGCCTTGAAAAGACTGTGTAAATCTTAATCTTTAGAATCTCTGACCTGTTGTCCTCCTGGGGCCAGGAAGGAAGGTTTCAAATATTCTCCACCTGGGTGCTTCTCAGACTTCTGTGAGCTTCACGACATCTAAGCCACTTGTTCAAATGCAGATTCTGGTCCCTGAGGTGGGGGTGTATGGGGCTCGAGATTCTGCCTTTGGGGAAGGAAGTGTGTACCCTGCTTAGGAGCCACACTCCCAGGCCTGAATGATTCACTCTCACTTCCTTGTTGACAGTGAGGGAAGATGGACATGGGGTGGGTAGGGTGCAGAGGTCTGGAAAAATCCTTGTGACGGCTCGAAGCCCCACCAGTGAGTGTCCTGCTCACTCGAAGGCCTTCCGCAGTGGTGTTTGGAAAAAACCGAGCCAGGCCGTACTGTTCCAGGAGCCGGCCTGTGGGAGACGGGGGAGAGACAGGTTTCAGAAGGAATGAGATGAGGCAGATACAGAGAAAGATAAAGGCAGACGGAGACAGACAGTCTCCGCTGTAATTTCTGTCACTCTCTATCTCTTCCATCCTTTCCTCTCTGTTTCAATTTCTTTTTTCTCCATCTTGTTTCCCTCATTGCTTTTCTGTATGTTGCAAGATAACAGAATAATTTCACTAAAGCTCAGAGGCAGTGGGGGCTTGGACAGCAGCACCTGATATAGCGGGGAGCTGGGCCAGTCACTTGGGGTCTCTGGGCCTCAGTCTCCTTTTCTGTACTGTAAGCAAGGTAGTTAGATGACCTCTAGGCTCTTTCCTGCTCCCCGGGTGCTAAGATTTATAATCCATGTAAATATGTTTATCTGCTACTTGGGGCAAATCTGTTCAACTTTCAATGTAAATGAGTTAACTGTGCGTCGTCAGGGTTACTGGAGTGCATAATTCCCATTTCTGCAGGGCGTGAAGCCGCGTGCTCCGGAAGCTCCGGAGTGAGAATCATACCCACCCCTCCCAGCGTGCGTGTGCGTGAACCACCCTCCGGATTTCTCAGAATTAAAAATCTACTCTTCTTTAGGGGGTTCGCAGCCTTTGCCATTCCAGCAATTTAAAAAATTACCATTATTATTATTCATGTCATTTTTAGGGGCAGATTCTCATCTTATGTCCCCAGAGTCAGAACACGCACTTGGAAGCCTTCAGTACAAGGCTGTTTTGTAAATAACGCCAAGCATTATGCCTTCTTGACACAGGGCCATGTTGCTTTAGAGCTGGGTGTGGAGGAGGGAAGGGTGGGTGACTGTCACCTTTTTTGATTTTCCTATAAGTCGTTTGCGTTGCAAATTCAATAGGCAACAGGTAGCCAGATATGAGAGGGGGAGAAGAAAGAGAAGCCAGGAGGTGCTGCAGAGGATGAGGTCTGTCCACCAGAGTCTGTCACCACCAGGAAGAACCTCTGCTAGACTGGGCCCTCCTTGTAGGGGTCACGAGACCAGTCAGGAGAGAAGTTGAAATTGTTCTGGAACATTCGACAATGATACAGAGAAAAATCAGTATCAAAGAACAAAACTACCACAATTTAGTGGAAAGACCTTAATTGACTTTATCTGCGATTCTGAAATCAGGTCACACATGAAATTCCATGAAATAGGGATTAAGACAGAAGGAAGTTCTTTATCACGCCAATGGAAACTGGGTGGTTTGGGAAATTTGGCTATTATTTCTGCAATTCTGACTTCTAGGAAGGTCAAATAACAACTTAGTTTTGGTTTGGTGCCCTGGAACTTTAGTGTGAGTGACTTCCTTTTGAATTTTAATACAGGAGTCCAGTCTCAACCAATGGCCTTCTGTAATTTTTATTTGATATTAGCTAGGGGCGCTTAGAGATTGCTTCTTAGGGATGGTGACTAACACAGAGGGTGGTCATCTGTGTTGTCACAGAGACATAGGTCCCTGGGCACCCAAGGTCCCTTAGCTCGTGAGGGTGGAGATACCACAGCAGCCCTGAATCCCAAGCATCCCTTCACCGGGCACAACCTGCAGGACCACGCAGCTCAAACCTGGAGGGGTGGGAGGAGGACCCATTGAAGGGAAGGTGGCTGCCTGTGAACCTGTGAGGAAGGGAACCCAGATCATCACTCGCCTCCGCTGGACTTCAGCCTTGACCTTCGGACCTCAAACTGCAACCACAAATAAGCAAGGCCAAGCCAAACATGCCAGTGGAGAAATCAGTTTCCCAGAACTGCTACTTCAGGGAATTTTCAGTGCTTCTGTGGAGGTAGGAGATAGGTACACTAAAAGGAGGGGAGAGAACTGCCCTGGGGGGCAGGAAGTGATGTGGTGTGGGTGTAGGTTTATTATGATTTTTCTCTTCTTTATTTTCCTGAGAGCTCTTCCCAGCTGAAGTGCTTTTATTCACTTTGAAATCTAAATCAAGTCCCTATATGTGCCAGGCAAGGCTTGGGGTCCTGGGGATACAAGTGTGAAGGGCAGTGGTCAGCCCCTGCTCAAGAGCAGGTATAAATCACACTGCTGTCAGATGTGGTCCATGTTCATCCACCTGATGAAACCTTTTCTAGGGGGGAGTGATTGGAAAATTCTTGGTCAAAGTCCTGATTCTCTTTCTTCCCTTTCTCTCTCTCTACCCTTCTCTCCTGTGCTGGGGATGGAGCCCAGGGTCTCATGCATGCTCAGAACGTGCTTCAGCAGGCTCCTGGGCCTCTCTGCTTCCTCGTTTGCCCTGTTCCAGAGAACCCTCCTCAATGCAGCAGAGAGATCAGTTTGAACAGCAAGTTGAATCCGGCCATCCTGTTATAAATGGCTTTAATAACTTTTCATGGCTATTTCTGATTTTTAATGTGATAGACACCTATGGATCCCTTGCCCACAAGAAGTGGAACATTAGCAATGACTTTGGCTCCCTGAGGGTGGAACAGCCCATCCCGTAGGCTGCCAGCTCACTCTTCTGAACCTTGCATTGCACCGTTCCCTTGCTTTGTACCTAAATGGATTTACAAATGGACATTTACACATAAAGATATTTCTAAAAGTACCTTGTGAAATTTTAGTTGCTGTTAACTGTATGAAAATTTGATCAAGCGGCGTGCTGTCTTCTGGGGCTCGCTTTCTTCATTCAATGACCTGTTGCTAAGATTCACTCATGTCGCTGCATGTCATGGTAATAGATTTGTTTTCATCACTTTTTAATATTCCATTATGTGAATCTACTATTATTTATTTATCTGTTCTCCTGTGGTTTTGTGGTTGCTTTCAGAGTTTTGCTAATGAAACAGAACTGCTGAGTATAAAGGCAAAGGCCTTTGAGGTCTCTTCATGGCCTGGCCCTACCTGACTGTCCACCTCTGCTCCTTCCTCTCTCCCTCATTTTCCATGCTCCACCCCATCCCTGCACAGTATAGGGTGGAAGAAAGAAAGAAGGATGAGCTCTAAGTCACTCTTTCTGTCCCCCTTCCCTTTGTTATACTTTAGCTTTTCTACAAACCCCAGATAGTGGCTAATCTCTACTTCCTCATCTCTTACCTGATTTCGCAGGGCAGGAGGTCCATGCCTGTCTTGTGTGTTTATGCCCTGAGCCTCCTCCCTGGGGCCCTGGCTGTGCTCACCCTCTGCAGCATGCTGCGTCTGCAGAGCAGGGTGATTCACACCTGCTCTTGAGCAGGGGCTGGCCACTGCCCTTCACACTTGTACCCCCAGGACCCCGAGCGTTGCCTGGCACATATAGGAACTTGATTTAGATTGCAAAGTGAATAAAAGGCATCTGGAGTAACCTTAGGCTAAGTGAAATAAGCCAGACTCAGAAAGTCAAGGGGCAAATGTTTTCTCTCATATGCAGAAGCCAGAAAGAAGAAAGGACTAAAAAGGCGATCTAGTGAAAATAGAAGGGAGGTCAGGAGAGAGGAAGTGGGGGATCAAGGGGGAGGGAGGGAGGAGGGAGGGAGGGGAAGGAACTGGGAACAAAATTGACCCAAGTATGCTAAGGGCACGTGTGGATTTGCTGTAGTACCTTCAGTTTCAAGTATCACTGTAAAGCACCAACTCAGAAACAGATCGATGGCTAGAAGGAAGACCAATGGAGTAGAGAGGGGGACCTGGGGAGCAGAGAGGGGAGGGAAAGAGGAAGTACTGGGATCTAAATGGGGCAAATTATTTTATATGCACATATGAATATGTCACAATGAACCCCACTATTATGCTTGATTCTAATGCACTAATAACAAAAAGAGTCACCTTCAGGATTTAGGAAAGCAAGGGAAATCTCAGGAGGTCACATAAGAGGAGCGGGCTTCTTCCTCAAACTCCAGGGCAGGAGAGGTGAAGCATGTTCCCTACAGGGTCCGAGTCAGCATTTTAGCCTGTGTAGGCCTCACAGGCTGGCAGATGTCCTCACCCATGCTGCCTCACGAGAGCAGCCACAGTAACATGCGATGAACACACCTGGCTATGTTCCAATGGAACTTTATTTTTAGATCCTGTAACTTGAATTTCATATTATTTTAACTTCTCCATGTGATACAATATGATTCATCTTATGAAATATGATTCTTTTGATTTTTTTTCGGCCATTTAAGAATGTGAAAGCCATTCTTAGCTCACGGGCTGTACCTTAAAAGCAGGTGGTTGCCTGGCATTGACCTGTGGGCTGTGTTGGCAAAATCTCTCATGTAGCCTTACCTGAAGGACCAGGGGTCCCAGTCAGCTCTCAGTCACTGCAAACCAGCAAACAAAGAGAGTGGGCAAGGTCCAGACCTAGAGCCTTATTTCACACATGTAAAAGTAATTTTAGAAAAAACAAAAAAAATACAGAAAAAAACTTTCCTTAAAAAGTTGCCAAATGCCTCCCCTGTTGCAGTGTATTGAAATGGAGATCCAGCTACTTGAAAGTGCGTCTTATGACAACCATATCATCTCCCCCAAATTGCATACTAAAGAAACTGCCCACCCACTCACTTGTCACCCTCCCCCCAGCTGATTCATCCGGGCACCATGGCCCCAGCTGGGCTGACATCACCGGCCTGACATCTCCGTTGGTGTGAATGCAGGCGTGGATTCACCAACCTCACCCACAGATCAGGAAGGCAGAGCGAAAAAACGAAAAACCAAACAAACAAAGGCTTCGGCTTTGCAGTATTTGTTAATATACAGGCGTGTTGACATACTTTTTAATCTGTCAGCAGGCAAACCCTGGAAGGTGGCCCACGCTGCCAGCGAGTTGACTTGTTCTTGCTCACTGATATGGAAATGCTAATTCACTGGAAGGGCCCTACCCAGTGCTTTCTGAGAAGGAAGCCATAGTGTGCAGCCTGGGCGGGGGGCTGTCATGGGCCTGAGAGAGGAAGGGAGGGAGGGCCGGGGGACACCATGGTCCTCTCACTTCCAGTGTTGTCCAAGATGGCAGAGGAAGATCCTCCACTTCCCAGGGGACACTGTGGACAGCACAGACCCGGCCACTGGAGGGACACTGGGAAGGTCATCTAATCCTGCTCTCCGCACTTTAACATCCCATTCAAGCCATTTTCTGGTCTCTACTTGAAGGCTGATGGTCTTCAGGTGCCAGTGTGTCCCTTGGTGGACTGTCCCCAGACAGCCCACACTAGATGCGCAGAAGTTCTCTGGAGACAGTGCTAGCCCATTTCCTGGTTCAATTCTTTGAGAGGCCTCACGAAGGCTGTGCACACCTGACTGCAGTGATCAGGACGCCTTCAGCCAAGCCACTGTCATCTTCAGCCTGATCTGGTGTCCTTAATTCTAGTCTTGCCCCCGTAACCCATTCTCCACACGGAGACCAGAATCATCTTTTAGAAGTAGAAATCTGATCCTATCACTTGTCTATTTACTATCTTCCAAGGGATTGCATTCAGAATAAAATTCTAAATTGTTTACTCTGTTATGGGTTGAATTGTGTCCCTACCCCTGAAAAGATGCTGAAGTTCTGAGTCCCTGGGAATGTGACCTTGTTTGAAAATGGGGTCTTTGCCTATGATCAAAGTTAAGATGAGGTCAGTTAGGTGGGCCTTACTCCAACAAAACAGGTGTCTGCCGAAAAGGAAAACTTGGACACAGGGCAGACAGGCACAGAGGGGAGACGACACGAGGGCATGTAGGGAACCCCTTCTACACACCAGAAAGTGCCCTGCACCACAGACGCCGAGGAGGAAGCACGTAGCCCATCCGCCCTCCCAGTCCTCAGGAGGAAGGGGCCCTGCTGTCACCTCCAGCTCCAGAACTGGTGTGAATAAAGCTTTGTTTTTTAAGCTTCCCATTGATGGCACTTTGTTACAGCAACTCTAGGAAGATAACACACCCGCTCCTAATGCCCAGTGTGACGTGGGCCCTCCTTCTCCAGCCTCGCCTCCAGCCTGCATGCCCCCTGACCTGCTGTGGTTTAGGATTTCTTGACTGAGATACCACTAAATGGCTGCCCCAATAGCACTGGGAAAAGGGTGTGTGTATGTGTGTGTGTGTGTGTGTGTGTGTGTGTGTGTTTTGCTTGCTAGTACTCAGGGCTTTCCTGGCATTTAACGACAGGAGAGGCCAGGGATGCTGGAGGTCCCTGGATGCATGCAGCAGTCACACACTTATTGCTACTGGTGGCCCCACCAGGACTGCTGCCCCTCCCTGGCCTTCCTTCAGTTCTGTGGGCCTTTCCCTACCCTCCTGTCTCTGCATGGCCTGTTCCTCCTGCCTGGAGTGTGACCCACTTGCTCTTGACAGGGTTTAGAGCTCAATTTAAATGTGATCTTCTCAGAGATGTTCCCTGTCTGCAGGGTATTTTCTTATTCACTTGCTTCCATGCTAGTCTTAAAAAAAATAATACTCCTGCACCGATGGCATGCTCTTTTATTTCTTTGACCTGTTGGTTTATTTGTCCCCTCACACTTCAGTGCAAGCTTGGTGGGAGCAAGGACCATGTACGGTTGCTCAGGATTCAGAGCAGAGCTTGGTACCCAGTGGGTGCTCACATATAAATGTCAGGTGCATGAGTGAATCAGGAGCCCTGATGGAGGAAGTGCGGGAATGTGGGAAGAGGCAGGGTAGGGACCAAGAAGGAATGGGTGGGATGTGTGGCAGTGATTGACAGCAGCTGAGCTTCCTGCATGGAGAAGCCCATGCAGCAAGGGTGCACGGAGCCCTGAAGGGATTTTGGTGGAGGACCTGCTCCCCTTCTTCATACAGTAGAGTTCATGATCTCCAAGATGGTGGAGATGGAAAATGGAGCTGGCTTTCCTATGGATGACACTGGGATCATTGGGGGCCAGGTGGGGAGGACCCAGCTGTAAAGTTGACTTTAAGAAGGACATGCCCGCCTTCAGTGGATACCCCTTCCTTATCCTTGAGGCAGCCCGACACTGCTGGACAGTACCTGGACTTCTGGGGGTGGGGGCAATTTTCTTTCCAGGGACTTCTTTCTTTTTTGAAAAGAGACAGAGTATATATTCAGCAAGCTTTTACAAGGACCTTCAAATTGGGTCATTTTAAAGGACATACAGTAACCCAAACAAGATTATATTTTTCAAGCCAGCTGCGGATTTATTTTTCCTATAGAAGGCTTCTATTTTGCTCAGTTTTCTTTATATAAAATTTCCTTTCCCATCTTGCCCCCTACTCAGAGCTCCGGAGGTGAGGGACACCGCTCTCAGTTGGGCGAGGGCGGCCTGCGTCGTAATTCTACCTCCACTGCTAATTTGCTGGGTGACCTTTAGTGTTTTACTTAACCCTGCAAGGCCCTCAATTATTCTATAGAAAATTCGACGAGAATCCGTTACACCACAGGGGACTGGTGATGGGGAAAGAAGAAAATACCGTATGTGAGAGCAGACCAAGGAACTTTCTGGATCAACTTTGTTTTCTTAGTTTTGTTATTTCAACTCTCTCCCCAGGCCCTTTCCTCAGGGGTGGCCTTCACCTTTCCCTCAACCAGGTTTCTCAGACTTTAGTCATATGGGTACTGAATTCACAATCTGTGGCATACTGGAGTACTGATTGCTTTATTAATTGCTTCATGTTTTCTTCAATTTGACTCACTTTTAAAATGCAAATTGGTTTATTTAAAAAGGGAAAAGTTATATCAGTGGACATGGCAATGAAATCATAAGTTTATCAAGTAAATTTTTTCTTATACACACCGTATTGTTACATGATCACTAAAAATAATAATAATAATAATACCAACATCTAGTACATCCACTATGGAAAACAGTAGTATGGATATTCTTCAAAAAATTAAAGGTTGGACTACTATGATCCAGCATTCCCAACTCTGGGCATATATCCAGAGGAAATGAAATCAGTGTGTTGGAGAGAGATCTGCTTTCCCATGTTCATGGCAACACCAGTCACAGTAGCCAGGACTTGGAACCAACGTGTGTGTCCATCAGCGGATGAACGAATAAAGAAAATGTGCTGCATGCATATGCAATGGTATTATTCAGCCATAAAAAGAAGGAATTTCTGTCATTTGCAGCAACACAAATGACCCTCGAGGACATCATGCCAAATGAAATAAACCAGGCATAGAAAGAAATATTGTGTGATCTCATATGCGGAATCTAAAAAGTGGAATTCACAGAAGTAGAAAGTAGAATGGTGGACCCCAGAGGCGGGGGTGGTGGAGTCTTTGGTCAGAGGGTACAAAGTTTCAGTGAAACAGCAGGAATAAGTTCAAGAGATCTGTTGCACAAATTGGTGACTTCAGTCAATACCAATGTACTATGTACTTGAAAATTGCTAAAAGAGTAGATCACACATGTTCTCAGGATAAAAAAAAAAAAATACTGAGTGAGCATGTGAGGTAGTTGGCCATTCCAGTGTATATAGGTAGTTCAAAACATCATGTTGCATACCACACAAACATATAATTTTTGTCAGTTTCAAAGAAAACCCAGTATCTGAGGACACCTGGCTCAAGTACCCCTTCCTCAAGCTCAGCTTCCCTAGCTCCCAGGTTGTGTCAGACCCCCATCACATACCTGCATATCCTCTTTTGTGACAGTCTTACATCCTCCTCACATCTGCATCTTCCACCGAAGGTAAGCCTCAAGAGGGCAGGACCCGGGCTTGTGTGTCCACGGTATAGTATATACCTGGGAAATAAAAGGTGTTCAAAACATTTTCATGGAATGAAATTAAAAAGTACCAACCTAAGGCTCTTGAGACCGCTGATGGGAAATCTCAGTGCATGAGATCTTCTTCTTTTGAATCCTCTGCTTTCCAACCTGGGGACATTTGTGGCACCTTGTGAGCGGTGAGGCCAGAACGAATTAACAGGGAGTGGTGGGACACACAGTGAGAAATCTAGGCCCCTCGTCTGTTGATCCAAATTTCAAAGATTAAATTGAGAAGAAGAGGAAAAGCTTAGAGGTCTGGAATTCTCGAAGCTCCAAGTTCTTAGCATGTGTGACCAGTGGTTAATTGGCAACTTATTTCTCTATCCCAACAGACCTCCTCCTGTTCAAGGGTATTCCTGCAGGGGAGTTTCACTGTTGTTGTTGATTCCCAGACGACCCTGAACCTTCCATGGAGTCCCCAGAGGAAGCCCTAAACCTTATTCGTACCTGTTGTTCTCTTGACCTCCCACACCTGTTAGAAGTGTCCACAAGTTTGTGAATGTCTGAGAAACAGCCTTGGCACCCGCATTGTAGAAGTCTTGGCAGGTGTCTGGTTCTGCATGGGTACCGAGTCCTTGACAGTGGTTTTCTAGAGAAATGATGTGCTCCTTATCTATTTGCTAATTCCTTCCACATATCACAAGACTTTTCTGTAAATTCCCATCAGTCTTGACAAAGTTATCTTGTAGACTTATGTAGTGATTTTGATGGCTGCACAGAGCTGTTTGTCTTGTTCAGAACTAAATGAATAACACCACAGTGGCACCTATTTTAGCACCAAACTTCTTAAACTCTCCTAATATACTAATCAGCATGTCAGTGAAATATTTTTTTTTTCTGGATAAAGACAAGCCTGGTGAACCGGATTAGACATTCACATGGCATTGCACAATTCTGCATGCCAGGACGGTGCATACGATTTGCATTAATAACCTGTACTGGAAGCTGCTGCTCATAGGTTTCTCTCATTAGGTCGAATATGGAAGATTCCAGACTGTCAATCAATTACAGTAATTTCCTTTTCCATATTTATTCCATCACTATCATTGACAGCTACCATTAAGTGACATTAATACAATACAATATCATCTTGCATTTCTACAGGAGCATCTCGGGATGCCTAATAGTTCCTCTCCATCCAAGAAATCGTATTATAAAGGAAAAAGTGCCCTCATTCTCTAAGAAGAAAATATGCTTCCAATGCTCTTGGATACTGTGGGAGTTGTCCAGAATCTCGGAGATGTTCTTAAATTTGGGGCATGGGTATTTAATTTTCTGTAGTCCCAGAATACACAAGGCTGTGACTCTAAGGACCGGATGGCTTCATGGGCAGTGATGACTTTCTAGGGAGCTCAACCCCAAGTCCCGTCTTCACAGGCCTGGGCTGGTGGGGCTCTTGCAGGAGAGTTTATTTTCTTAGATGACCAGCAGTTGTCTCCTGCCACTGTTTCTCCCCCTGCCTCCCTGTTCTCCTTGCTTTGCACAATCACTTGAAATGCAATTAGTGTCCTTGACTCAGGAGGATGGGCCAAAGCCTTCCTTTGCAGATAGATGATGTGTATGTGCTAGTTGCCACAGCCAGCTCATTCTCACGTCCCCCCTCTCTCTCCTGTAGTCAGCAATGACCAGGTTCTGCTGCCTAGCACCATCTCTGGGGTTCAGGAGTCACTGTCTGAACATGTAACTTAATCCCTTGTTCAGCTTTGGATGACACACTAGTAGGGTTTGCAGATAGGGCCCAGAATGCCCAGTTACACTTGTTTCATATAAACAATGATTTTTTTTTCGCATATATATGCTCCAATATTACATGAGGCACATACAATGATTTATTGTTTATCTGAAGTTCAAATTTTACTAAGTACCCTCTGTTTTATTTTCTAAATCTGGCAATTCCACCCATCAGGTGACTCAAAGACCCATGAACCAAGCAAACCAATCTTCTGAGATGTTGGGAGAAATTAAATCAAAGCAATATGTTCACATTGAACTGAGGTATTCACGAAGGGCTGTGCTCTCAGCTGTGGGAGATGCAAAACTGTCAGACCTGATAAGAAAACAGGATGAGAAGGAATGTCTGCAGGCCACAGGACGACCATGCTGCTGCTGCCAAAATAGGCTCAGAAATTACAGAAAAGCAAAATGGCATTTAAAAATGGTTTCTAGTGGTTTTCTTTTTCCATGACCTTTCGTGATGTCTTCTTACAGTGGGGACTTGTGCTTCAAAGCTATGGAGAAGGCTAGAGACTGAAAACGAAGCTCTGACTTGTAAGGAGGCTGTGGACATAACACTTGCCTTGGTCTTTTGTTGCCCCGGTAGAGTACACATCATGTTGATTGACAATTTAGAGAGAGCCTGGGAGTAATAACCAGTAGGTATTTGTGGAGTTGACAGCTGACAAATTTTTGAGCAGGAATTGCTTGATGAAAGATTTTTTTGCTTAGACTAGTTTGGAAGTGTTATGGGAGGGAATCTGGAGGATACAAGCCCTTTGGATAACTAACAACAACAACAAAATCATTCTTCTACTTGGATGGGTCAGTGTTGTACCCTGAGCAACACCCAACGTGGCCTTCCCTCTTCCTCCAATAACCTCACGGACCTGGCACTACAAGGCTCAGGTGTCTTGGGTACTCATGGTTATTATAGCAAATTGTTGTTGAGCTGTTTCTTCTGAGAATGGGGATGAATGTATACTATGCGGGGTGTACAAAAACTAGAGGAAAGAATTGTGGCAGAAAGAGGACAGTATTAAAAAGTGAATTAGAGACTAGAAAGTCATTTGAATTTTTTTTTACCCTTGACCAGCTAAGATTTGTGCAGTTGGGAATAAGAAAACATCTTGGATTCAGCATCTGCTATGAGCCTGTATTAGTAAGCTTTCTGTTACCATGACAAATACCATAGATAAATCAACTTAAAAATAGGAAAGGATGCCAGGCCTGGTGGTGCATGCTTGTAATTCCAGCTACTCAGGGAGCTGAGACAGGAGGATTGCAGGCTGAAAGCCAGCCTCAGCAACTTAGCAAGGCCCTAAGCAAATTAGTGAGACCCTGTCTCTAAATAAAAAATAAAAAGAGCTGGGGGTGTCTCGGTGGTTAAGCAGTCCTAGGATAAATCCCCAGTGCCAAAAAAAGAAAGAAAGGTTTATTTTGGCTCAAGGTTTAAGTCCATGGTCAGTAGGCCCTGTTGCCTTTGGACCTGTGGCGAGGCAGCACATCCCAGCAGGGAGCATGTGGTGGACCAAAGTTTCTACCTCACAGCAGCTGGGAAACAGAGAAAAAGCAGGGCATGGGAGCCCCTGCAGTGCCCTGCTTTCTCCCACCAGCCCCACCTGCCAAGGTTCCACCACCTCCTGATGGTGCCACAGGCTGGGATCAAGCCTTCAACACAGCCTTGGGGAACAGCTATCCAAACCACAGCACCACTTCCATATTGTTTCTGTTGTCTACAAGGCAAGTTTTATCCCTATTTTAATGCCATTGTTAGCAGTAATGCTGTGGGGCACAACTTAAGAACAGACCCATCACCACTGAGAAGTCCAAATCTGAGAGTCTTTATTAGCCAGCTGGCTGACAGCCTCACACAGTGCCCAAAATGGCTTTTGGGAGAACAGCCCTGACCATAGGGTTGCAGGGGTTTTATACCATAAGTCAGCACGTCAATCATCAGGGTCTGTTGCTATGATTCAAAACTACAAACTAACATCATGAGATCCAAAATCATAAGCAGAAGGGGAAGTGGGTCAAAATGACCTTAGTTGGGTATCAGTTAAAGAATGGTTACTAATGTCTAGACAATCGCTGTTGACATGGTACATTGTCTAAGAAAAACAGGAACCAAATAGAGAACAATCTTACATTATATAAGAATTGTCATTTTGTGTTGCCAAACATGTCATGTTAAGCAACTGTTGACGGGTACAGAGGTGGGGTGTTCCCACGGGAGAAGCATTTCCTACATATCGTGGAGTCTCAGGGTGAAATGGAATCTGTTTCATCACTGCCCACGTAGCCTGGCCCATAACATTCCCATGGAGTCAAATATGTCAACCCGTCACAGTAAGAAACTTTCTCAAGAGTACACAGGAACCAAGATAGAATCAGACTCAGAGAATGTGTCTTTCAGCTCCGTGTCTTGGTCTGGTTCCACCTCCCTGGCCTATTGAAAACTTGCCCTGCAAACTGCCCATCTAGTCTCACTGTCGTGCTTGTGGACACAACCAACCCTTTGCTCTGTGTGTGTGTGTGTGTGTGTGTGTGTGTGTGAGAGAGAGAGAGAGAGAGAGAGAGAGAGAGAGAGATTTTATTTTCCTGTTTAGTACAAAAAAGAAACTTACATCATGGCTTCAGTCTAAATGACAATAAGATCTTACCTGCCCCTGGGACAGAATTTAATTGTAAAGGCATAAAGTTATAGATTCACTTCCATTTTTCACTTCTTACAATGGCCGACCCTTCTGGAGAAAACAGTATTTCAGGTACTGGCAATGAGATTATTGGCAACCTGGTAAAAGGGTGAACCATGATACTTTACAGAAAGAAGAACTATAATCAGATGACATCCCACAGGAGGAAGCACAAAGGACACAGCAAATCGATGTCATCTTTTCATGACATGGAGATTTGTTTCTGAGGCTTTGGAGATACAGGGAGGAGAAAAAGATGTCAGGGCTGAAATGACCTTTGTGGAACCCAAAGGTGAATGAGATGACACCCCTGTGATAACCCCAGGCTACCATGCCTCTCTTGCAGAGCCTGCTCAGAAACCAACAAAGGAGGATGTGACTCAGGAATTTCAAAATTTAGTAAGAGAAGGTGGTCCTCATCCACCTACCCACTTCTCCTGTTTTGTTTTGGTGCTGGGGCTAAACCCGGGAACACTTTACCACTGACCCACACCCCCAGCCCTTTTGAATTTTCTTTTTGAGACAGGATCTTGCTACGTTGCATTTAAGGCCTTGTTAAGTTGCTCAGGTTGACCTTGAACTTGGTTTTTCACATCTTAAATAATTAATTGTTAATAAAATGGTACCAGACTGCAGGCTACGTTTTTGCCCTTGTGCCAATTTTATTTTTTTTATTTTTTTGGAACTGGGAATTGAACTCAGGGACACTCCACCACTGAGCCACATCCCCAGCCCTACTTTGTATTTGATTTAGAGACAGGGTCTCACTGAGTTGCTTAGGGCCTTGCCAAGTTGCTGAGGCTGGCTTTGAACTCTCGATCCTCCTGCCTCAGCCTCCCAAGTCGCTGGGATTACAGGCGTGCGCCACCGTGCCCAGTTCCCTGTGACAATTTTAAAGCAGGGCTCTGCTTTGGACATTTCCCCAAAGAAAACTTGTTCTACCAGGGAGACAATGTGGATTCTACTGAAGATTGTATAAGGAAGACTAAAGAGGGAGCTGACATCTCATAATGCTCCTAGTTTCATTCTCTAAATCATTATTAGATATCCCTTCCTGATTCTATTCTCAACTGTTCTTCTTTAGGTCTTTAAAACTCTTCTGCCCAGTAGCTTCTGGAATGTTCCCTTTTAGAAAATTGTTCCCTTCTGCTCATGGCTCTTGCAAAAAATTTAGCTTTCCCTCATGTCTCTCAGTGGGGCACCCACAGGCCCAAAGGCCCAGCCTTGATCTGGTTCATCAAAGTGTACCAGTCATCTGCCAAATGCATCCCTTTCCTGGCAAGCAATTTGGGTAACAATGACTAAGAAAAGTGAGATTTTTCTTTTTTTTTGTCTTTTTAAAAATTTGCTCTAATTAGTTGCACATGACAGTAGAATGCATTTATACATTTTGACAGATCATACATAAATGGAGTGTAATCTCTCATTTGACTGGTTATACATATGGTAGGATCGGTGAGATTTTTCTTTGTATTGTCACAGGAACAATAATTTACCAAGGAACACTACGTGGCAAAGTTTACCAGGTGCTTTGGGTTTCCCAATCCTTAGGTTATCACTGTCTTCTTCCCCAAGGCTGGAGGTCGGGCTTGGTGGCAGTGAAGATAAATGGAATCTTGTCCAGCCACATTTTCAGGATGACTTCAATTCCTTCTCCACTTCTAGGTGAAATGTTTTCCCAGGAGCTGAGAGAGAAACTGGAATTTTTTTTTTTTTTAACTTCCCCATCCATAAGGAGTGTCCAGTGATCTTTCATGTGTCCCTTTATTTGAGGGCTGCTTCCTGAGCATTTCCCCATGTCACTTGTGGAGACCCTGAACTTGGGCTTCCACTGTGTGGGGACAATTCCTTTCTGTCCATGCTAAACCTCAGGTTCTAAGATCTTGGAGTTGCTGCACTGATTTTCAGACTTTGATATCACGCTCTTGGGGATGCAGGAGGTAAGTGGTCCTCAGTGGTCCAAATCCCTGGGGGCCCTCGAGGTGTTTGCTCCAACGCTGGCTTATCGCTCTCCTCCCCTTGGCAACGCAGGCTCCTGTGCTTTATTTTTGCACAGTGCTCCTTAAGATCACGTGCCTTTGAAACGAAAATCAGGTTTGATGGGCACTTGACTCATAGTAGGATGTAGTGAAGATCTTTTGTTAAATAACGTTGGACACATCAGGATGTGTCGCTGGGTCGTGGATCCGGGCAGGGGATGCCTTTCCAGAGGCTGCTGTGCTTTGCTGCCTGTCAGGTTCCTTCCCTGAAGGACTCCTTACTTTATTTTTCGGCAGTCATTTTCCAAAGCTGAGTGAGCGCTCTTCTCCTTTGGACTCGTCTCTCTGTGATGTTCTTTCATTACTGCATCTTTATTTTATCAGGAATTCTGCTCATGACCCTGAAGTTTGCTGCTGCTTCTTCCATGGACTGGTCCTGGGGTGCTCTCCTTTTCCATGGTTGTCCCTGGGTCAGACGTTCTCCCCCGGTCATGCTTTCTCACACATGATGCCTGGAGCTGGGGTGGCTAAAGCCAGCCCTCCCCACACCCCTCTGTCCCCGCAGGACCTTCCTGCAGCTCCCACTGCCACATTTACTCCACGTCCTCTCGCTCGCTGGGCTTCATTTCTACCCTGTCATCCGGGGGTAACAGTTCAATGATCTTTCGCTTCCTCTGTCCACTGAGTTCATTTACAATTTACAATCCAAACAGTTTCTGGCTGTCAGCTTGCCTGACCGTGACCTCTGATATTTACTCTGCTGTCCTCTTCCTCCAAATCTCCCCTGTCATTTTCCATTTCTGCGGTTGTCAATATCCTTCCCACATGGTTTCTTTCTTCTTTCTTTCTTTTACTTCCTCCTTCGTCTTTCCTGGCTCCCGCTCTGCTTACTTTTTGATTTTGAAGGACCATAAGCTTGCAACGTGCTGCCGTGAGAGCAAAGATGATCCAGGGTGGTCCCATGTGCCCTGCGCCCAGTTTCCCCCAGCGATCACCTCTTACATGATTAAAGTCCTACGTCAAAACCAGGAAACTGATATCTATACCATGCAAACGCAGTTCCACTCCATTTTATTACACACATATCCATGCATCAAGATAAAAAAAATACTTCATCACCCCAATGTCTTCTGTGTTTTGGATAAATGTCCCCCAAAGGGCCTGTGTTGAAGGTGTGGTCCCCAGGCTCTCGTGCAATTGGGAGGTGGTATGGGAGGAATTAGGTCATAGTGGTCTGCTTCCCAGCTGCTACGAGGTGAGATGCTTTGCTGGATTTACCACATACTCCTTCCTGTGATATTCTGCCTCACCAGAGGTCCAAAGGCAACAGGCTAACTATTCATAGACTGAAACCTCTGAGACCATGAGCCAAAATAAACCTTCCCTTCTGATATACTTGATTATCTGAGGTATTTTGTCATAGTCACAGAAAGCTAACTAACACAGTATACCTTATTATAATCAAACCACACCCATCATTTCTAACCCCCTGGCAACCACTCTTCTTTTCTCCAATCGACGATTTAGTCAGTTTTAGAATGCTATCTAAGTGGTGTTGTACTGTAAATGATCCACTGAAACGGGTTCTTTTTTCATTCAGTATAATGCCCTTGAAGTCCATCCAAGTCTTTGTGTGGATGAATGGTTCATTCCTTTTTATTGCTGAGTGGTATCTGTGCTATGGATGTACTGCATTTACCTTTCCAAGGACATTTTGTTGTTTCCAGTTTTTGGCTTGCATGTAGTCTTTGCTCTCATTTTTATCTTTTTCTTCCAGATTGCTACTCTCTGGCAGATTTTTGTAGGAAAAGAAAGTCTTGAGAGAGCAAGACTTACCTGTCGATTCTTCTTCCTAATCAAGGCTCAGGTTTAAACCAGAATGATTGACAATGTAGAGAAATTGTTTCCTTTTCAGAAGCAAGCCCTGGTGTTCTGGCATCTGGACTTAGACCTCTTGTTCCAATTCTTGCTTGTCAGTCAATGCCCTGCTCGGGGTGAATGCACTGGGTCAGCCCTTCACAGAGGTGTTCCAGTATAAACCTTGATCACAGGCGAAAATCAGCCTCAGTTATTTTAAATTGGAATTTAATTTAAAATGACTACATTGTTACAGAGGTTTGGCGCGTGTTCAGGAGAGCCTTCAAGTTATTTCTGGCAAAATGTATTGCAACTAGTAGCCTTTAGGACTCAGTGTGCCAGGGAAAGGGGACACAGGGAGCTTCAGCTTTTGACTGAAGGCTGGGTTACTTCATGGCCCTTGCTAAGGAAAAAAACCCCTCATTTTCCAAAGTTTAAGGTTCCAAATTTTGTTACTCTGCCTGGGTTTGAGAAGAACACCTCTGCACTGGCTGCGCTGGTACTATTTTTGGGCACTAAATGAGAGGATTTCCTAACATTTTGGCATGCAGTATTGAAGGTTGTCCCAGAGTTCCTTTCTGAGAGGAACCTTTTCTGGCTTCATTTTGTGTTTGAAGAGTTCCTGTATTTGCATAAAGCCCAGTTGAGGTGGTTACATGGCAGAGACATAAAAGTGTAAATATTTAAATATTACAGTATATTTTACAGTCTTTCTGAGTGAAAGAGGGATTTAATGTGGGTGAAATAGAAGTTTGGATGGGCATAGCAAAATGTTCTCTTTCTTTTTTTTTTTTTTTTCTTGAAGTCTGGAAGAATTTGGAAATTTTGATATTTGAAACAATCATCAGAATCTTCATCATTTTATGAAGTTCCTAGGTCTTCCTTGCTTTGCGGGTTTGGTGAATGTGTTTGTGAAAATAAGACCCCACGCCCCTTCCCTCCCTGAATCTGAATGCCCGTGAGCCCCTGGGAGATGGGAACGCCTTGAGGGCACCTAGCCGGTGTCAGAAGGAACCAGAAATACTTTGTGCACTTAATCTGATGAATTCCCAGTTTCCCTCCAGGTGGACAGAGGGAGGTGAGCTTTGGACAGGCTCCATGGGTGGTGGATGTCTGCCTGATGTGCTGAGTCACTGGCGGGATGGGGACTGCGCTTTCCACCAGCCTGGTGTCCTCAGGCCAGTGTTTTATCACCTGTTTTTGCAACATCCCAAGTTCTCCTCAGTGTCTCATGAGGTGCCTGTAGGATTCACAGATAAAGTATGAATGCATTTTAACCAGTAAAAAACCCACAATCCTTTTTGCAGGGTTTCTTAGGACATAGTCTAGAACAGATCACCCTATGGCAGTGTTAGAGCTCAAAAAAGTTTCAGTCACGTTCCATTTCTTCTCTCTCTCTCTCTCTCTGTCTCTTCCTTATTTTTTAATGGGTCAAATCCCAGAATTAGGCCATTTAGGGAGAAGGAGAGGGGAAAACCACTGTCTCTTCAAGGGGAGTTGTGTTGGCGTTAGCATTCTTGATTGTCTTTAGCAAGACCATAAACCTATTGCCACCTCACATTCTAGTAACCAGAATCCTTTATTAATCAGTCTCTCAGCACATCTGCACTGTGAGGACTGAGTCTGGCGACATGACTCAGGTGTGAAACACCTCGAGCTGATGGAATGATAAAGTCCAATTTCACGTCACCCTGGAGTGTGTTTCAAGCTGTCAGTGACTCCTGTCTTTTGTGTAGATTGTACTTCATTTGGTTTGAGTGCAGCATGAAACGGGAGCCACCACCTGAGCAAGTTCAGTCCTTGTGTTTTTCTTTGGGGCCAGTGTTTGGGAGGGAGGCAGCTGGGCACATGCCTGACCGCATGCAGAACAGGCCAAGAGTTTCTCCTGATGGTCTAGCAAGATGGCGCTAGGTACAGGTGAGAGACAGGACTGGGGGCACTCCCGGGATTTCTGCAAGTTAGACTGGGCTCACCTGATTGTGTCATGAATGTCACACAATGTCCTGCACATCTAGGTGTGTAAATATGAAATTTGAAAACTCTGGTTCTTTTTCAGAACCTCTATCTCTGTTGAGGTGATCTTTTGTTTCCTGTAGTTGCTCTTTCAGCTGCTTATTGGAATGATCAATCATTGCCTGCATTTGCTCTCTTAACTCATGGTTTGCTTCTCTGATCATTTTAATCATGTATTTTCTGAACTCCTTTTCTGACATTTCTTCTACCATGCTGTCATTGGATTCTATTAGTGTAGAATTTTGGTTTGTTGGGAACACTTTTCTCCTTTGTTTTTTCATGTTTTTCATGTATCTTTCCCTCTAGCAATGCAGATCTAGGGTATTGTAGTTTCTGCCCTATAGGCTTAGAGTGACCTTATGGTTTTCCAAAACCTCTTCTTTAAGAGGGGGGGATCAATATTAGCAACACCCAGTACAGACAATATGCAGCCATAAACCAAATAGCCCTTATGAAGATTATTGTTATAATAGTCTTTCTGTTACAATATTGTTACAATATTGTCATAATAAACAGAGAGGGTGAGTTCAATTGTTATCTACAGTATAACACAGATTTGCAATGAGGACTGCAGTTTCTAAGGACAAAGAGGATGGGGAGGGGTGTAGGATGTAACTGTTAATAGTGTAAGAAAAGAGTATGAAGAAGTTCTAGATCATAGGAAGAGTGAAAGTGTAGTCAAAAGAAGTTGGTTGTTAGCATGAGAAAAGTGAGAAAAAGCCCTTGAGGAAACAGGTAAACAAAAGGAAAGTGGAGAACAAAAAAAGTAAAGAAATAAAAATTTAAAAGCTTTCACAAAGGAGAAAAAAAAAACAACACTATAATAGTCATATACTAATCAATCCTCCCCATCTTCGGTAGACCAAGGCATGAGAGGTACCTGGCAATGAGCTTCCAGTCTCCAGCAGGCGTCTCAGGATGGGATTTGCCCCACCTAGTGACAGTTTCCTCTTGGCGGATAATCCAAGATGGCTGCACTGGCTTCCAAACATGTTGGCAAATGGGGAGGTGCAGCGCAGGGCGTGGGCACCGGGACTGTGTGGGGTGCAGTCGGTCAGGCCGGGCCCCTGGGGGTGGTGTGCTGTCAGTCAAGCTGGGGGTCCTGGAGGCGGGGTGCTGTCAGTCGGGCTGGTCGTCCTGCAGTTCCTGTTTTTTTTTTTTTCCCAAAATGGCAGCAGCCACGTGTAACCAAACCTGCGGGTCCTGTGACAGTGGACTTCCAGGCAACAGCAGGCAGCTGGCGATCCACTGATGGTCTGCGGGCTCGGCAGGCTACTGGCAGATGATCGGCAGGTGAACCTCGGTTGGCGGGCAATGGGTAGGTGAAAGGCGATGGGCAGGCCAGAGGCAGGCAAATGGGCAAGTGATGGGTGACAGGCGGCGGTCAGTGAGCAATCAGCACTCAAAAGTAGTCGCCACACCGGTAGACTGCGGGTGATCGAGGTAGACAGATGTGGTAAACAGCCGGGGATCAATGAGGAGTAAAGACTGTTTCAAGGAGAAACAGATTTTCCTCTATTTGAATCCTGAGTTACGGAGCGACAAGGGACGCAGCCTCCCTCTAGTCCGCCATCTTGGATCTCTCCAAGATCTGAAAACTTGGTTACCTGAAACTTTATCCTAAAACTTGTATTTTTTAAAAAAAATCCAGGCATGACTTCAGGTCATCAGAGATTTGGCATAGGAAAAAGAAATGGATGAAGTGTAATTTTTGCCTCTTTTATTGCCTGGAAATTAGGTCATCAGAATCTGGTTTCTCTGGTTCGTTCCTCTACTAACTTTCCAGGGCTTCCATGAGGAATTACCGCTAACTGCATGACTTCAACCACAGGGATGTGTTGTTCCATAGTTCTGGAGGCTGCAAGTCTGCAGTTAAGGGGTCAACAGGCTTGCCCTCCCTCTCTGAAGGTTCTGGAGGAAGAGTCTTCTTGCCCTTTCAGCTTCTGGAGGTTCCAGTGTTCACTTAGGGCCTGATTCTATGCACTTAGTTCTAGTCTCTGCTTCCATCTTCACATGACCTTCTCTGTGAGTCTCCATGTCATCTTTTCTCGATTTCATAAGGATGTTGGTCACTGGATTTAAGACCCACCTGAATAATCAAGAAAGATTTTATCTTGTGATCCTTAGTTGCATTTGCAAAGACCATTTTTCTAATTGAGGTCACATTCCAGGTTCCAGGGTGTAGACATACCTTTTGCAGGGGTCTACTATCCAACCCACTACAATTACCATGTTGCTTCTCAGTGCTTTGAGACATTGGATAAGAATAAAGCAGCCTTTAATAACTTCTTAGCTTCCAAATCCAGGGATTGGTAGCACTGTTGAAGTGAACTACTTAAAGGAAGAGAGGCGTCAGACATCACCAGCAACAGTCTACAGCCCACAGAATCATCTTGCTTCCTTAAGAATTTATTTATTGCCTGATAAGGTGAGGAAAAAATGGAGATAACAGAGAGTAGCCACTAAGTTCTTTAGATCTAGTCTGAATCTGTCACACCCCTTCACTGCTACCACCCGTGCCTCAGGAGGTCTCTGGTCATCTCTCACCAGGATCATCTCTCATCCTACTTTCTCCCAGCTTGCTTTCTCTATATTGCTGCTTGGTGAACTCCATAAAATTCCAAGCTGGGGTTCCTGGCCCAATGCTCAATAGCCTCCCCTGTTCCTCCAGGGCTATCCTCCTTCACTTGGCTTCCTTTCCCAAAAGTTCCTTCGCCCTCTGGCATCTGTCTGGGTTTGGTCATTGGGGAACATGGTGAGCTCCATAGCAAGGGGTGCCATTTATCTCCCCAACTTCTTCCCTGATGCTCCCCACGGGCAGGCTGCTCTCTGGACTGATGCCGACAGCTCCCATTAGATGGCCTTCACGTGTTTCTCTCTTCTAAGTTTCAATGACTGTTTCTCTTCCTACCCTTCCAAGCCCACAGGTGACAGCAGGTCCCCTTGCAATTTCCCTGGACTCTGCCCACAACTTTGAACACAATCCCTTTATAATACTTGTCAGATTACCAATCGCAGTGTGCCACATTTCTTGCCCGGATCATGACTGACAGGTTCATGCTCAAAGTGTGTCACTGGTCCCATCTTGCCCAGAGGACAATGCAGCCTGTCCCATGCTGGGGGATGAGACCCAACTTTGCTGCCAGCCTCACTACCTCTGGAAGCACACACTGCATTCCCTCATGCCCATGAACTTCTGTTTCCTCAACATGCTGTCCTTTGTCTTCCTGGGAGATTTTGTAAGTGCTGCTTTCTTTCCCGATTTATCTGCCTGGATGTTACCTAGTACTTGGTCTTCTTGGTGGCTTACCCTTCGCAGGGTAGTTCCTTCCCTACTTATCACATCATGTCATGCTGAGGTCCATTAGAGTGCTACCATCGTCAGAGCTCATTGCTTATATGTCTGTTTTCCAACTAATCTCTGGACCCCTTGACTGCATGGACTATATTCTGTTTTTCCTTTGATCTTCAAGTGGCTGCTCTTGTTCTTGGTAAGCTTAATAAATGTTTTTCAATGATTACATTTTATTTGTGGATTATATTATCATATAAACAGGATTCCTGCAGCAAAATGCCACCTTCATCTCTGAGGCTGCACGTGTCATCTTGTGTTTCGATGAGTATTATTTTGTTTTATCGTCAGGATAGCTCTGAGAGAAGGTAGAGGGAGGCAAAACCCTCACTGTCACCTAGATTTTTAGTGGCACGACTATGCCAAGAATCTAGACCTCTTGATACTGATTTGCTCCTCTTTTGATGAGACTCTTTTGCCTCCTGAGATGCCAGATTAAGAAAATAGCAGGCTGGATTGTGAGCAGCACCCCAAGGGCCGTCGTGATGGAAGGCGTCTAGAGCTGCCATGGAGATACGTCCACGTGGTTGTAAACACATGTCAGTCAGGCTCTTCAGGGGCGTGTGTTGTCAGAAGGGTCCTCACAAATGGAACCAGTCACATTACTGGAACCTCGCTTCCTGTTGAGCGAGAATTATGTCTGATGTAGGCTCCAGGGACCATTGGCCGAACCGAATACTTGGATAAAAAATAGGTACAAACATCAAAAAGAAGTATTTGGTGACTCTGGGGAAGGACTGGCCACCAATGGAGGAAGGGATGGATTGTTGCTGTAATTCAAACCTCATCCCATGAGAAAGTGATTTATAGGCAGCAGCACACATAGAGATAAATTCGAGAGCATTCGGGGCAATTTCTGTCAAGTCAATAGAAGACTTAAAGGTTCTCCCTTCTGTCGCCTTCCGGGAAGGAGCATCACGTCCAAAGCATTGCTAATAACGAAGCTCGCTCCTAAGGAACATTTGCAGAGACACCACCAGAGAATTTCAGGAAGAGAAGAGACTTTGAAGGTTGTCCGATCCTTGGCTTTGGACATTCAGCTCTTTTCCAACAGGATGGAAAAAAATGAAATCTGAATACCGCAGTTGGTTGAGGGTCAGGACAGACTAGGTTTCAGGTGTCACTCGATCTCCAACACTGTAGGTGATGGAGTGAGAATCGGGCAGTGACTGGGGTCTGTGTCATAGCCCCAGAAGCCATCACGGCAGACCCTCGGATACCTGGGTCATCTGTCAGTTGTTTGGATCTCTCCTTTGTTCTCCGTTGAAGACAAAGGGATCAGTTAATCAAATATAAAGGAAATAAAGACATGCTTTTCTACGCATCCAGCTTTTGCTTTATCTACATCAGCGTTCTCAAACTTAACATTTTGAAGGAATGTAAAATTTATCAGAATCAAAATGGAGTCATTCCTGCCAACTCGAAGGAGAAGAAAAGTACGTAAAGCTGGGACGTTGTGAAGACATGGTTCTTACACGTGGTGACAGTATGGTGACTGTCACAAAACAGTGTCAGAACCACAGTCCAGCAGAGAGGCCGCCACGAGTTCACACACAAAGTGTTCCTGTAAGGACATTGTCCAGCAACCGCCTGCTGGACCTGGGGCTGACATCACCTTTGCTGTCAGTCAACACGGCCAAGGACCCTTGTTTCAAAATATTGGATGTGATCCTCCTCATTACTGTCTTTCAGAACCTCTTGCCTCAGTGTCTCTGAATACGCCCACCATTTATTGGGGCATAGATATTCAATTGATGTGCTCAAATATCCTCAAATAAATATCAGTACTCTTTGGAGATTCTCCCTCTGATTGTTTTTTATTCAGGTTTGACAAAATGTTCCTATCTTTTGGGCTGATGATTCCCTTGTTGGGAATTTATCTTACGGATATAATAAGAATCATAGACAAAGATCTGGAAAGAACCTAATTGTCCAATAACAAAGGAAGCGTTAATTAAATCTGATGATGGAATACTCTGCCATTATTTAAATCGTTTGTTTGAAAAACATTTACAGACGTGAAGATGCGTGTGATATAAATCAGAAAAGTGACGTACAAACCTGTCCCTATGGTCAGATCTTGGTCCAATTTTTTTGAAAACCTTTCTCTGCCTGGATCTCTCTCCCTATAAATAGGAACACCAGAAGGAAAACCATCAAAATGTTAATTATGGTTTCCTCTGCATGGTGGAATTATAGCTGTATTTTATTTTCTCTTTTGTACTTAATTCGTTTTCCAAACTTTATGAGTATAAATCAGAAAATAACTTTAAACTATATTGAAAACCCTTCATTGGCTTTGCCCTCATTTCTGAGATAAAATCCAGACTCTTTAACCTGGGAAGCAGAGTTCTTTTTTTTTTTTTTTTTTTTAGTTCTGGGATTGAACCCAGTGGTGTTCAATCAGCGAGCTACATCTCTGGCCTTTTTTATTTTTTATTTTGAGACAGGGTCTGATTAGGTTGCTTGCCTCACTGAGTTGCTGAGACTGGCCTTAAACTTGCGATCCTCCTGCCTCAGCCTCCTGAGCTGTTGGGATTACAGACATGCACCACCATGGCCGGTGGAAGCTGAGTTCTGGATGGCCCGGCTGCCCACTTTCCTGGCTCATCTTTCCCCAGTTCTCCCTTGCCTGCTTTCCAAGAATGCCCAATGCTCTCCGTAGTTCCCTTCATTATTCTTCCTTCTGCGATGTTGTTCTCTCCTTGTCAGTATTTGCATTTAAGAAAATGCAGCTCAGCCAGGTGCAGTGGTGCATTCCTGTAATCCCAGCACTTGGGAGGCTGAGGCAGGAGGATCGCAAGTTCAAAGCCCACCTCAGCAACTTATCGAGACCCTAAGCAACTCAGTGAGACCCTGTCTCTAAATAAAATACAAAATAGGGCTGGGGATGTGGCTCAGTGGTGGAGTGCCCCTGGGTTCAATCCCCAGTACCCGCCCCATAAAAAAAGAAAAAAAAAAAAAAAAAAAAAGAAAATGCAGCTCAGATCTCCTCTCTTCTGGGAAGACCCTGTAGTGTGCTGCTATGTATTCAGGCCTGGGGTGTGTCCCTGCCCCGTGGTCCCGGCCCCCCAGCATCAGGGTATACCTGCTGCTGGCTCAGATATATCCCTCCCTGAGAACTGTCCTTGATCCGAGGATGCCTCCTTTCCCAAGGCTATGACTGTCCCCCTCCTGTGACTGCCCACATCTTACAAGTGAGAATTAACAGGATTTTGTTCCTTCTTTTGTTCCTTTTGTTCCTTCTTTTCCCTCTTGTCCAAGAAGGGTACCAAGTCCTGGCTCCCTTGTCTCAATGAATGGCATCTCTGAATCCCAGTTCAGAGATGCCTCCTGGTGGGATGGCTAAGGAAGGGGTCTGACCACTGCCTTTCTCATTCCCTTAGAAGTGAGCACCTTCCAAGAAACTTTGCATACAGACCTGTCTTTGCATTTGTTTCTCGGGGAGCCCAACCCAGGACCTCTCCTGTGATCCCTTCCTCATGCCCCAAGTTAGAGCCCCCGCTCTGGGCTACTCGGTGCCCTTTTCCCAACTCTGCTTCAGCTCACCTTACAAAGGTGCTGCAGCAACACCATCCTGGGGTCTCCCCCACCTGCTGGGATCGCCTGAGCATAGTAGGCAGCGACTCTTCCCTCTTCATGAGTGCATTACTTGCCACTGCGAATGCTCCCCTGACGGCATGGACAAGTAAGCGTGAGCCAGGCAGAGGGTGGAGAGGAAAGTAGGGGCAGAGAGTGAAATACGGAAAAAAGGAAATAACACAGGTCCTTCCCCATCCTTCCGATCAAAGTTGATTTCCTATTCTGCCTTTGTGTATCCACAATAAGCAAAGCTCCGGCTTTGAGGGGCCCAGTGGTCCTGCCGACTGGCACCTGCTTTGGGAAATTCCAGGGACAGCTGACGGGCTTCTGTTCCTTCTTTCCTCCCTTGTCCTGTTTTTGCAAGATGAACCCTCCTTTGACTCTCTTCCCTTAACCTTTCTTCTACTCCTCCCTTTTTGTCTTGCCTTTGAAAAAAACTAGATCAAATAACTATTGATTGCCTATGGAGTTACCCAGGTGACCTGGCCAAGGACCGATCAGCCGGCTTCTCAAGAAGTTGCAGAGAAAAATTCAGGTGCCTTATCAATTCACGTGTCATTCTCTGAGGAACAGCTCTTGGGGTAGGGGGTTCAGATCCTTGTTCCTCAGGAACGATTCAGGTAGGGCTTCCCTGAGGGCAAAAGGGGATCTGTCCCAGGGTTTAGAGTGATCAGCGTAATTAATCACAGAAGTGTAATTAAGCCTCTGGCTGTGTATTCTCCAAATTGAGTCAACAACACCCAGCTCTGGAGCTCAGTTAGGAGAACCTCCCCACCCTTCCCTCCCTTTCACTTTCACAGGTCCACTCTTGGATGAATTATTCGGTGCTAAAAAAGTTCCGTGTGGTGACAAAAGGCTGCTCCACATTTATTCTATTTTTAAGGAAAAACGTTTTTCTCTTCTTATGGAATCTTCTTGGCCTCTGCGAAGGGGAGCTGGGCTATTCAGAGGCCCTTTCCCGTTCTGTCTTGGACATCATGCACGTGGCAGGACAGGTGCTCTTATTTCCCATGTGTAGCTGGGACCAGAGCACCTGGAGGACACGCGCCCTCGAGGAATTCCAGAACTGCTTAGTACCAGCACCAGGCAGGAACTCAGGGCTCCTGATGCACACAGGTCAGTGCCCCCAGCACCAGCCCACGCTGAGAGCCATCCCTCACTGGGAGATTTCTCCACGAGTACATCCATTCCTCCCAGACTTAAAAGTTGTCATGATCCCAGAACCACAAAGCACAACTGCAGTGTATCTCTGTGCGTGTGCATGCACGTGTGTGCGCGCGCGTGTGTGTTGGGCACCTCAGTCCTGCAGAGACTTAGCTCTGCCTGCTGTAGGAGTCAGATGGGAACATTTATTTCCCACTCTTCTTGTTTCTACTGGGAATATTTTGCATTGAGTGTATCCTCGGGCTCTCCCTGTCCTCTCCTTCACTTTCCAGGAGGAAGAAGAACTTCAGGCTGGGAAAAGCAGCTGAACATGCACATCTCTCCTCCTCCTCATTGGAATAGCCTGGAGAAACTACACGTTCTCTGCTTCTTCAAGACTGAGGTGTTCAGGTTCAGATCCCTGTGTGGCAGTTTTCTGTCTGCCAGCACTACCTGGAACTAGCTGGGTGACTTCAGTGGCAAAATATTCAGAAACCCAGAGACCTCCAGTCATACTTTCCAACCAAGACTTTTTGATTTTAAATAATGGTGATATTCCACCCCCCTCCATTGGATTCCTATCCCTCTTACTTGGTTCAGAATGTGGTCAAGGAAAAGGGGTTGTATGGATTGGCTGTCCTGCTGAGTATTCTCCTCAAAATCAGCAAGACTCCCTGGCTGGTCTTCAGCAGTCACCTGCCATGGATAAAGATCTGCTCTCAGTGAGTGATGAATTCCGGGGAAAGAGGTTGGAATGGGAACACAGGTGAGCATAACTAAGATGCTAATGGAGTGAGCTTGTCCTGTCTAAGGCTGGATGGCGAGAGTGAGGTCCTGACTCACTCAGAGCTTATGAAAGAAAAGGAGGGGCTGTCCCAACAAATCGCTCACTCTTCAGGTGACAGTCAAAATAGTCATGGAACAAACACGTTTCTTGCCAAATTTCCTTCCTGTTCTACAAACTTTCAAGTTTGAGTAACTGCGTGAGCAAGGGCACCCCAAGAGGGACTTCAATCGTTCTCTTCTGTGAACTGAACTCCAGTTCATGTCTGACCTTCCCAGCCTAAAGTAGTCTGTCCAGACTTGTACACCCATTTCCTAAAACTTGGATTTGAGACCTTTTATTTCTGATGGGTTTTATTATTTGCTTAGTCATTGTGGTGGGGTTCGTGTGCTTTCTACACTGTATCTCAAATCTCAAAGATTTTAATGTTATTAAGTCTAAGAATTGGGTCTATTCCTCTTCATGTTTTCCTCTACCCTCCAAGAGTCTAACATGGAGTGTACTTACACTTGGTGGTGAGGAAATAAATGAAGATCAACCAGAAAAAATTAAAAAAAAAAAATAAGCAAAGGCTCTTCATAACTAGCCATAGTAAGGGAGTCAAGTTATTATCACTTGAGTTTTGGCAGTGACTCAAAGGCAGGAAAAGCAGTGAGAAAGCTTTAGTGTGGGGAAGGAGGCCGGTTTGGGGGGTGAGCTGATGGAGGCTGTTGGCACTGGGGAGGCTGGAGGAGACCAACTGGGGTTGAATGTGTGGGGTCCAATGTGGCTTGTCAGCATGTACTTGTGTCTTTCTCTGGTTGGTCCTAAGTTGGAAACAAGGACATGAATTAGGGGAGCTGTCAGTTGTTAATCAAGTTCTGGCTATTTTGGGCCAATTATTACAGGCTTCCTGGGTTGCTGATAGAGACAGTGGTCTGACTTCCCACGCGGCTGACTTAATGATGGCAGGCTGACTTCCTGGGCTGGTTGCTATTGATAATGGGTTGTTTCTGTAGATTGTAGGTCATCATTCCACTTTATCTGTATTTTGTAGATTGTAGGTCATCATTCCACTTTATATGTATTTTTATATAGCCTCACCATTATCCATTTGTATATTCAGTCTCTTGGTAGGCATCGATAAATATTGGTTGTTTAATTAATGGCTCACTCTGACTATGGTTAGAAGCATGTCCTTTGAATTGATGTGTTTCCTTTTGTTATTTGCAAAACTGCTTATTCAACAAATATTTACCACTTCATTTTTAGAATATGATCCTAGGAATAGCACAGGAAGATGGTAACTGACTAGTTTTTCATTCCCTTTCTTTTTTCACATTAAAATTTCTTTTTGGGTGGGTGCTGGGGATTGCACCCAGGACCTTGAGAATGCTGACCTTGTGCTACACCCCCAGCACTTTCATTCACTTTCTTAATTGGAAACACTGGTGAATATGGAGTCATGATGTGTTAGTCAGTTTCTTGCGACTGGGACTGAAACACCTGACAGGAACAACTCAGAGAAGGGAAAACTAATTTTCATTCATGGTTTCAGAGGTTCAGTCCATGGTGGGCTGACTCCATTGCTCTGGGCCCAAGGTGAGGCAGAACATCATGGCGGAAGGGTGTAGTGGAGGAGTGCTGTTCCATTGTTCATGGTGGCTGGGAAACAGAGAAGGGGGAAGGGGCCTCAGGGAAAATGTACCCTTCCAGGGCACGCCCTAAGTGACACATATCGTCTAGCCCCCTCCCACCTGCCTTCAGTTACCACCTGGTTAGTCCATTTAGATTGGGATGGCCTGAGTACACCTCATAGTCGAGTCGTTTTACCTCTGATTTCCATTTAAACAGGAGTTCTTATCCCAACCATAACACATGGTTACCAACGTTTCAGTCTGAAATTGCTTTAGTCCCTTATTTTACAGAAGAAGAGGTGGAGGTCAAGGCACCTGCCCACAGTCATGCTTGCTCAGTGATCAGCTCACCTACAGAGGCAATCGCCATGGAAAACACACAGTCAGTCTGCAGATCTGACCTGTGAAATCTGCACAACACGTGGAGGTGAAGGTGGAAGGCCAATAAAGGTGTGTGGATTTTTTTTGGGGGGAGGGGTACCAGGGATTGAACCCAGGGGCACTTGGCCTTTGAGCCACATCCCCAGCCCTATTTTGTATTGTCTTTAGAGACAGGGTCTCACTGAGTTGCTTAGGACTTCTCTAAGTTGCTGAGGCTGGCTTTGATCTTGTGTCCTCCTGCCCCAGCCTCCTGAGCCGCTGGGATTACAGACATGTGCCACCATGCCTGGTTTAAGGTGTGTGGATTTTAAAAATTAGAGACAGACTGAGTTCCTGAGAGTGGAGGACTTTGAAGAACATGGTTTCAGAAGCCATGGAGCAGGAGAATGTGTGGTGTGGGTTGTTGCGGTCACTACAATACACACTGTGCTGTGTTCATTTCCAGCGTGGCCTTTACAAAGCACCCCAAACTGCAGGGCTGAGAGCAAGAGGTATTTATTTTCTCCCACCCCTGGAGGCTTGAGGCCTGACATTCAGGTATCAGCAGGGCCACACTCCCTCTGAAACCTGAGGGAGAGAATTCTTTGCCTCTTCCAGTTTTTCGAGTTTCTGGCAGTTCTTTGGTTGGAGAGGCCTCATCCCCATCTCTGCCTCTGTTGTCACATGCTGTTCTTCCTGGGTGTCCCTATGCCTGTCTGATTTTTCTGGGCATGTTGGATCAAGGGCTTATACTCCAGAATGACCTCATTTTAACTGATTACATTTGCAATGTCCTGATTTCTAAACAAGGTCACTCTCTGGGAAATTAGGGGTTAGGACTTCAGCATGTCTTTGGGGGGAGCACAGTTCCACCCAGAACACATGCTGTCATGCAGAGCCACGTCCTCTCTGTGGACCTCTGTAATCATGAGCTGTTGGCCACCCTGTCCTTCCCAGTCGCTACCAGCACATCGCTCATGACTACACTGCTTCTCCAGCAGAGAACTCTGGTGACTCACAGTCTGAAACAGGCAGGATGGAGGGGTGATTAATAAGAAATTGTCATCTAAAATTAAGCCACCCAGTTCCTTTGTAAATTAGTGTCAGAGGGTATTCGGAATCATTGTACCCAACCCACCACTGCACGTTGGTGGGACTATTAAGTGCATTACACACTTACGCCTTTTTGGGGAGGCTCTTATTCACTGTTCTCCCGAGTGGTATTTGTCTGAGGGAGTGTGCTCACCCACTACC
The DNA here is from genome assembly GCA_020662805.1 of Glaucomys volans. NCBI lineage: Eukaryota > Metazoa > Chordata > Mammalia > Rodentia > Sciuridae > Glaucomys > Glaucomys volans. The sequence continues at coordinate 181,970 of JAJEJO010001333.1, read as the reverse complement.
ATTGCAGCATTTAACCTTGCCTGCTTCTAAAGTTCATGCTGTCCCGAAATCCGCTGCATCCACCCTGCCCCCTCTGTGAGTCATCTCCTCCTATCATTCTTTCTTTTTGTTCTTGCAGAAAGTAGTGTTTTTGCTCAGGTAGAAAAGCTGTAGGAAGAGAGATCTGCTTCTCTGATGATTCATTCCTCTGCTTTTTGCCATTTCAAAATGTTGGGGGGGGGGGAACCCCTTCTGTTAAGGACTTTGATGAATGGGCACCGTCAATGGTGAGAGAAGGTAGTCAAGAAGCACTTTCAACTTGGAGCTGCAGTGATCTGTTTATCAACCTTATTCGGCAGAGAGGCCTCGCAGTTCTCACGGCTGCTGGACTCCAGGAGACTGACTTCCCTGGCGAGAAACTGCTTCCTAATGGCATGGCCACCCATCCCCCTTGCTTCATGCTGTGCTGGGAGTGAATCATGGTGGGACAGGTGCTGTTTGAACATTCTGCTGACTTGATTGAGTAGAGTGGACTCAGGCCATGGGTGCAGTGTGTGTTTGAGTTGAGATGGATCTGCGTTTATTCAGTTGAATAATGAGCACCTGAATAATGGACTGAATGATGTCCGTTCACAATTTATATGTTAGAGTCCTAACCCCCATTGCCTCAGACTGTGACTATTTGGAGGTAGGGACTTTAAAGAGATAATCAAATTAAAATGAGGTCATATGGATGGCCCTCATCCCACCTGACCAGTGTCCTTATAAGAAGAAGAGATGAAGACCCAGACACTCACAGAGGGAAAAGGTGGCCATCTACATGCCAAGGAGAGAAATCACAGAGATCAACCCTGCCAACACCTTGATCTTGGACTTCCAGCTTCCAGAACTACCAGCACACACATTTCTTATGTTAAACCAGATATTTGCTTGGTATTTGCTGTGATGGACGGAGACTGGTGCAGATATATACAGTGGGGTTTTAAAAGGCACCCCCCGCCGGGTGCAGTGGCACACGTCTGTAATCCCAACACTTGGGAGGCTGAGGCAGGACGATCACGAGTTCAAAGCCAGCCTCAGCAACTTAGCGAGGCCCTAAGCAACTCAGTGAGATCTGTCTCTAAGTAAAATACAAAATAGGGCTGGGGATGTGGCTCAGTGGTGGAGTGCCCCTGGGTTCAATCCCAGTACCAATAAAATAAAATAAAATAAAATAAAATAAAATAAAATAAAATAAAATAAAATAAAA
>JAJEJO010001333.1:139529-180732 GCA_020662805.1 Glaucomys volans | reverse complement strand
AATAAAATAAAATAAAATAAAATAAAATAAAATAAAATAAAATAAAAGGCATCCCTCTACCAAAGGAGCCCCAGAGCCAGGCTTCCAAGGTCCTGACTCCCACCCCTACCCACACTCTTACTGTATGATGTGACATTGCATTGTTATGAAAAAGATTATGCTGACCAACTTCATTTAGGAATGCAGTTTAATTGGCATCTCAACGGTGGTATTGAGATTATTATTAATATTTTTTTGCATGTGCCATTTTCTGCAACACCAAAAGAGAATTTTCTAAGCTAGTTTTTTTTTTTTTTTTTTAGCTGCAAAGATGACAAATGTTATCAACGAATCCAACCAGAGTGTATTTTCATCCCTTCTCCTCCCGTCACCATAAGCCAGAAGTGTTTGTTGCCAGGAATGGAAAACAGCTTGCTCATCAGCCAGATGATCACAGTGTTCAAAGTTCCACTCGTTTGCCATGTGTGAAAAGTTGAAGAGAGAAAACAGACAGGCTCACTCCGCTCAAACCGTGAGCTCTGCGAAGCAGGAGAAGGATGTTTGGCTAGTAGGAGAGAAGCTGCGCGATGGTGGGGAAGGCTCGGTGAACAGGGCCTTTTCATGGTGCTGGGAGGTGGGACCCCCGTGTGGACCTGACGGTGGATATGGCTACTCATCAGTTGGGTGAAAGATGAGCTTGAAGTCACTGTCTGAGTCCCTGTTTTCATTGCTGTGATCAAAAGACCTGACAAGAACAGCACAGAAGAAGAACATTTTTTTTTGGTGTTCATAGTCTCTGAGGTCTCAGTCCACAGATGGCCGATGCCATTGCTCTGGGCCCAAGGTGAGGCAGCACATTCTGGTGGAAGGGCCTGGGGAAGGTTGGGTTGCTCAGGACCTGGCAACTAGGCAACAGAGAGAACTCTGCTCACCAGGGTCAAAATGTAATCCTCAAATGCATGCCCCCAGTGCCTACCTCCTCCAACCACACCCTACCTGCCTATTGTTACCGCCCAGTTAATCCATATCAGTGGATTAGTGCCCTGATTAGGTTAAGACTTTATAACCCAGTCATTTCACCTCTGAACTTTCTTTCATTGTCTCATACATGAGCTTTTTGGGGGATAACTCATATCTAAACTCTAACAGTTACTTACCATGGGTACAGCTTTTGTGTTCTAGAACAAATGTCAGTGTCCTATACAAACATGGCTCTTGAAACCCCAGCATTTCCATTTGCAAAATTTCCTGGCATTTCAGTTACTCTTGGATAGGATATCTGCATATTTCTGAGTGGAAGGCAGAAGTGTACAGTGGGCTTGGGCCTTCATTGGAAACCAAGGCTGTAGATGACATTTTGAATTATTCTATTATTCTTCTACTTGTGCAAGGAAACAAGGGATATTTGTTAAATTTTTGCATGACTGTGTTGTCACTCACTTATTGTCCCACTGATTCTGTTAGCATGCTTTGTGTTTGCAGAGTGATTTCTGATCATTCTTATTTGTCTCTCTCTCAAACCATGAAAGGGATTTTTTGAACAATAGATAGAGCCTTGTTAAGAATTAGAAATGCAGTCTTACAAAGGTCAAAGAATTAACTCAGACTACCTCTCAAAAAAACAAAACAAAAAACCTAGAGAAAAATCAAGATTCACACTATGCACTCTAATGCCCAGGTTTCCGGAAGTCCATATAATCACGGTGCATTTTATTTGCACCATTAGAAATCATTTGTAGTTCAACATGGATTCTTTCCTGTGTCTGATTCTCAAGGTCTTGGAAGTTAACTTGGCCTCGAGAATTTGTCTGCCTAAAACACACCCCATCTGATTCTTCCTTAGGACTAGCTCAAAAGCAAATTCTCAAGGATAAACCATGCTTCATTGAGTTCTACCTCCTACCTGTAAATTCAGGGACTGCCAATTTGGGTTCAGGGTGGTGTTTTTCCGGCAGCAGGAAGTTCCAGATGCACGGAGACAGGTGATTGAGAAGGACGAAGACGGAGAAGACAGACACCCTTCAGGTGCATCTTTTGCATCCTTGCTGAGCCAGCTCCTGCTCACCCCACTCACGGCCTCCGGGTCTGGGGTTTTGAGTTGACAGAGCGCTCAGCGGTAGGCCGCAACTGTTCTTCAGATGAAAGGACAAATCAGAAGGTACCTATTACATGTCTGTGAGCTGAGAAACAAAGGCCCGGCTGCTGACACCCTCCCACTAACTTGGGTTTTAATGGTAGGTTTAATTTCCCCATGCTAGCTGAAAGAAAGGGGGAAACCCAGAGTGCAGGGAGCCAGGGTGCGTGGAGCTGGGCGGTGGGGAGATGACAGCTGTTGTATTCATGGTTAATCAGGTGTGTCTCTCTTTGTGTCGCATCTGTCTGCTACTGTTGCCAGGCCACATGTGAAAGGGAACAGAGGGGAAGGGCCATTCGTGTTCAAAGCCACTAGCACTGACCTCTGCTTCTTTCTCCTCGGGGCAGGAGAGCTTGTCTGTTTAACTTTCCCTATTATAGGGAGCTGTAATTCTGCTCCGTGAGCCCACCCTCACCATTTTGGACTGACAGGCTCAAGCTGCATCCATAGTGCCATAGATCTGTTCCCTCCTTCCCAGCTTTGGGATTCTGTTGGGTTTGTCAAATGAGAGAAGCTCAGAGAGAGAAGCAGACGAGACCCAAGAGCAGCCTGGTTCACCTCTGCCCCCAGCCTGACCAGCCTGTAGCTCTTCCCAGCTGAGCCGGGCCATGCTGCTTCCCCACGCCATGCCTAGAACGCCCTTTTGTCCCATGAGTCCCACACGTGTATGCTGTTTGCGTCAGGCCTTAGTCATCCAGATCCCTGGCACCGAATCCTCCCCCAGCATCCCTCCATCTCCTCCCTTCGTCTCCACCCCTGTTCAGAGGGACTGCAGGGGAGGAGGAGCGGAGGCTGCAGGCAGCTTCCGGCGGCTCCTGGAGCTGGGCCTGTGCCCTGGTCACGGCTGTCCAGACCTGTCAGGCATGACTCTTCTCTGTCACGTGTAGAAACAGCTGAAATGGAAACTGGCCCGCTCCCCAGCCCCAGGGCACCATTCTGTGTTAAAGCTCAGTGCCTCAGTCCCAACGACTTCTCCAGCTCGAGGCTCAAACGGAACCCCTCCTACCTGTGGTTGAAGGCTCCAGCCACCCCCTTGGGGTTGTTTTCCTGCCAGCCCTTCAACTCTGGGGCCAGCGCTGGTGGTTCTTGGAGTAAATGGTAGTCATCAGCATTTCAGGATGGGGAGCTTTGGCTCCAACTTTGATGTTCCCCGAGAATGGGCCATCCTCACAGACTGCATAAACAAGAGCTTGCCACCTACAAGACAGCTTTGGTTTGGGCAATCTCTCCAAATAGGCACTTTGACCCCATCATGTCAATCATCATCAGAAGGAAGCTGGAGCTGGGCTCCTGGGGTGTGGGGTGTGCAGGCCTGTGCATACATATGTATATATCTTTTAAAAACCAAAATGGCTACTTCCCCAGGACAGGGGTGATGAGTGGCACCAGCTGAGTTTCCTTTATCCTGGGTCCTGTGCTGATTACCAGGGCTGCACTATTGACCTGAACCTCTGGGGTCAGGAAGCCTTCATTTCTCTGATGCAGAAGGCCATTGGAGAATCACCCCATGTCCCGTATTCTGCCCCCCTCCTGCTGATGCCCAATACATCTCCAAATTTTCGTGCTGTCCCTAGGTAAGCGTTAACTCCTCAGAGGCCCACCACTCCGCTGGATTCTGTGAGACCTTCGAGAACTTGCCATTTCGTGAGAGATTCGAGGCTGTATGAATCAAGCGCGCATGACGAAGGAGAGGTCTTGGAAGTTAACTTGACTTTAAAGAATGAGTCTAGCTTATACAAACCCCAAGCATAAAGCTCAATGCCTTGATTCCAAGTGAACATACCCCCACAGCCACCACACTGATTGAGAAACGGAATTATTAATACAGATGGCAGATTCTTAAATTTCTATTTTTGTAGGCACCATTACATCTTAAACTATTCTTCTAGGACCCAAGTGGGACTGAGATTTGGTTCTTAATTATGTGGCTTTGGAAGTCAGAGGTGGAAATATTCCTCTTGACTGGAAGGGGTTTGTTTGTGGCCGGGTTCCAGCATGACGTGGGTTGCCCCCTAGATTGGACTTTTGAGGCCCTTGGTGGGCTGGATAGAGTATGGTACTCCTACCTCTGAGAGAGGACATGGAAGATTCTGGCATGCCCCCTTTTAAAAAGTCTGATAAAGTACACATGACATAAAAATTCAATAATGACCATTTTTGGGTATATAGCTTTGTAGTGTGGAGTATATTCATATTATCCTGCAACCAATCTTCAGAACTCTTCATCTTGCAAACTTGAGAGTCTCTACCCACTAAATAGCACCTCCCCCAATCCCTCCCGCAGCCCCTGGCAGCCGAGGGGCTACTTCCTCTCTCTATGATACTCCAGGTGCCTCACAAAGGTGAAATTGTCATGATACTTGCCTTTTTGAAACTGTCTTGTTTCACTTAGTGTAATGTCCTTAAGGCTCATCCACATCGTTGCCTGTGTCAGAATCTCCTGCCCTTTGAAAGAAGGAAAAGGAATCATAAATGAGTAATATTCCTTTGTGCACGTGGACCTCAGTGACTGTATCGGGACCGATGCTGCTGTGCACGTGGGTTCACAGCATCTCTTCAAGTCCTTGCTTTCCAGTCTTTTGAGAACACCCCCAGAAGTAGCATTGCTGGGTACGATGGTGATTGTGCTGTTGTTTTCTGAGTCACTGCCGCATCCTTGGCCATAGCAACAGCATTGTTCAGGAGCCCTCTTCTCCTGGGTGTCCTCTGGGCAGCCTCCTGCGGGACCCAGAAGGATCCTGACACAGGGGTTGTTGGGATCCTGATGGGGCCTCTCTATGTCCTGCGCTAGGGAATTCAGAGCCACTGAGGCAGGATGGTGTGGAGACACGGCAGTCCACTGAGAATCCAGTGAATGAAGTGAGAGGCATTTATTTTGCACAATGATAAATGATTTTCATCTTAATTTCTGGGAGAATGGAGGGCAGGAGGTTTATCAGCTCCTAGGTGTTCACAGGGATAACACCTGTTCAGTGTTTCACCTCCAGATTTTCTTTGGGCTTGAGGCCTAAGTTTTGGAGTATTTACAGAACAGATGGTGAAACTTTTAAACAGATTTAAAGAAAAAGGAGGAAGGGAAGTGGAAGCCAATAAGAAGGCCGTGGAAATGAGGCCCTAGCCTTGTTGCCCAGTGGGGATAGTGGCCAGGATGGGAAGCTCCTCGGAACTATGGGTGCCATGGTGTGGGCCTTGCACTGGCTCCTAATGCTGGAAGCACCCCCGTATTGAACTTCTGGGGCCTCTTCAAGCAATTGCAAGCAAGCATTCTGTGTTTTAAGTCTTGCTGCTTCATTGCTCCCCAGCCGGCATTCACATTCATGGGAGGTAGGATGGATGTGGTCACCAGGGTAAGGACCGCTAGGTGTGTAGATTTGGAACGGACGTTATTATTGCTAAAAGAATGGCTGTGCTCCAAACCCCTTTGCTTTGGCTTTCTTCCATTTCATCATGGAAAGAAACTTCAGTGAAATTACATATTTTTTCTTAATTTTCAAAATAAGGTATGCTACCACCTAAAGTATACTAGGGGAAAAAAAAATAAATGCCCCACCCCAAAGGGAACCATTATTTAACAGTTTGTTTTATTTTTTCCCCAGCTCTCTGTATATATTGAGCATGTCTCACACACACACACACACACACACACACACACACACACAAATGCTTGAGGCAGCGCAGCTTATTCTCTACTACTTACAACACAAGCACCACCAACGACAAGAAAAAAAAAATGCAGGTATGTGGTTCTTTGTCCTTATAAGCTGCTTTCAGATACTGTTGCACCTCATGGAAACTCAATCGTTCCTCCTTAGCCACCATCTTGCTTTCCACAGTTTCATACCAGCAGTCAAGAGCAATCTGACAATGCTCGATGGAAAATCCAGAAATAAACAATTTTCTCATAAGCTTTAAATTTCATGCCCTTCTGAGTCGGGGATGGAGCCACGCTCTTTCCCACTCCATCCCTCTGTGGGGTTTACCTTGCTGCACTGGGAGTATGCGAGAATCAGCATAATACAGAGGAAGTGTGGTCCTATTCATGGCTTCAGGCATCCCCTGGGGGTCTCCACCTGCCCCTCTCACAGATGAGGGGGACTATCATTTTTAAAGTTGGTATTATTCTCATTTAACAGAAAAGAGAGGCTGGAGAGACAAAAATACTCCTTCAGCTGGGTGCGGTGGTGCACGCCTGTAATCCCAACACTTGGGAGGCTGAGGCAGGAGGATCGCAAGTTCAAAGCCAGCCTCAGCAACTTAGCGAGGCTCTAAGCAACTCAGAGACCCTGTCTCTAAATAAAATACAAAATAGGGCTGGGGATGTGTCTCAGTGGCTGAGTACCCCTGAATTCAATCCCTGGTTCCAAAAACAAAACAAACCAACCAACCAAACAAACAAACAAAAAAACCCCATTCCTTCAGATTTATACAACATTTGGAAATGGACTTGGGATAAGAATCCAGCTCTTGGCAATGCACTCAGGGTCCACAGAATCTCTAGAAGCTACATCAGATGTTGCAGAAAGATTCAAAGAAGCCACCAACTCATCATCTTCACAAACTTTCCCAGTCGTGACCTGTCCATGGTACAAATTAAAATTCACTTTATCCTCTGTATGAAGGAACCCTGAACTCATTTATGAATAAAATAAGAATGGAGATTATTGGAATAAGCATGACTCCAGCAGAATAATAGGGAAATCAACGGTTAGCCTGGAACACACCTTTAGTATTCACAGGTATGTGGGTACCCATTTATTTATAAAGTTGTTTGGATGACCGACATGCCTTGAACATCTAGGAACTTAAAATAATTAAAATGGAGTTTTCCTCTTGACCAACTGAAGCATAGTTTCCATTTTAGGGCAGATGGCAAAAAAGACTTCATCTGCCTCTTTGGCATAGAGCAATAATTATTTTTCCTGCTAAGTTTATTTCCTCAAGTACATAAGTTAATTAAGATCCATTTACCTGAAGGCATGTTCTCTTCCTCGTCAAGTGCATCCTGAGAACGCGGCCACAGATTTTACCTAGCGACAGTTACAGTTTCATGACTTTGGAGGTGGATTCTTTTAATTTTCTTTTTGCTTTTTACTTCACAATAGCTGTATAGGGAATTGTTGATGCTTTGTGTTTTATTTATTTTTGTTGAAAATTTTTATAGTTTGCAAAAATAAGAGTCATAAGCTTGTATCCTTTATTTGTTACTCCCTTTGAGAAAGTTTAAAACATTGAAAGACGATTCTATGATGGGTATCACTGGTGGAAGAGGAGGCTACTAGTAACCCATAGATAGGAAGAGAGAGAAAAAATTCATTCAATATTCTGTGCTGACTTGGATTAGATTCAGCTTTATAGGAGAGAGAAATATCTTGCAATGGTGGCATAAAAAAAGATAAAAGTTAATTTCCTGTGGCTGGAGATGTAGCTCAGTGGTAGAATGTGTGTAGCATGCAGAAGGCCCTGGGTTTGATCCCTAGCACCAAAAGGAAAAAAAAAAAAGTTGAATTTTCTCTCACAGAAACACAAGTTCCCAGCTGGCTGTCCTCCAGAGATCTGCAGATGCTATTTCCTTTTAGTTCATTTGTCTGCTGTTTACAGGTTGGAGCTTCTGTCTTGTGGTCATTATGGTCCTAGATGAGCACTAGGCTCCAGCCATCATATCTTTTAAAGAGAAGGAACTTTCCAGAAATTCCACACAGTCTGCTGCTTATTATGTCCTGTTGTCTAGAACCTTGTCACCTGGGCTCCTGACAAGGCAGGCTGGGAAGCAGAGCGTGGCTGGGATTGTAAGGCTAGAGCTGCAGAGCCATCTCGGACCAAGATGTAAACCTGGGAAAGAAGGTCACAGGTGACTGAGCCATCAGATGCAAGTCCTGAGTACCTGGCACCGTGGAACTGTGGACAGACCAGCTCTTGATTTCTGTCCAAGAGAGAAATGAGCATCTATTTTGACAAGCCATTTGCTTAGGGTTTTGATAGTTGCAGCTGAGCCTAATCTTAACGGATCCACGCCTAATATAAACTTATAAACAGCTTTCTCTAAGGCCGCCTCTTCCTTTGCCTGCCAGTGTGGGAAGACAGACCCAGGCTCATGCGTCCTGGTCCTCTACACCATCCTCAGTGCACAAATACAGCTAAGAGGTAGATCTTACCCCCAGGGCCTTACATCCTCCTCCGAAACAAACAAATTGATGTAGTAAAGGACTCCGGGTATAGAAACACATAGGGAGCAGAGCCCAGAGATATTTGCAATATTCTCTGCTGCCACCTTTAAATTGGCAAAACAAAGACACCAAAATCAAAACTTGTGAGTAAGGTCGGGTGTGGACCATAGTGTATTTTTTTCATTATTAAGATCACCATCATGTTAATCACCTATAATTAGTTTTCAGACATACAAAATTCAGGTATTATTTCTTTGTGGATACTGGGAGGACGATGTTATCAGATTGAACACTAGTTTTCCCTTGAGAATCTTTCCGTATAATCTGAGCAGAACATTTTTGCATAAAACTAATGACAGGTTGGCTACTAATAATCATGGTCAAGAGGCGGTACGCATTTAGGTGGGAAGACACACACTTCTCATGTCAAATCTTAGGTAAACTGACTCCTTATTTACTCATTCTTATCGGCATGACGACAATCAAAATGACATCTGTTGTTCCAAACAGTATCACATTATTTAATTTCTCCTAGCAACTTCTGTTTTACAGATGAGGAAACTAAAGTTCAAAGAGTCTGGGCTAATTTGCCCCAGGTCATGTTGCTGGTAAATAGTGGAGTCAGGACTTGAATTTAGATCTGGGACTCTTTTTGAATTTCATTCATGTGATGATAGTAACTTTTCCGGGCAGACTTAGCCATAAAAGCAGACGTGGAAGGTTAGCAGCAGCTGAAGAGGAAAAAGGGTAAGCGTTTTTGAAGTTTCCCTGCCCAGCGAGGAAAACATCGCTGCATTTATCAGGTAATTGAAGTGTCAATGTGACGCTGTCAGAGAGGCTGGATGAGTTTGTTCCCGTTGGCCTCTCTCTGGTTGCTAAGTGAGCTGTACAATCGCAGTTTTTAGGTTCACAAACTCCGGTGGTCGTGGGGGTTCCTCTTCAGAAGCAACTCCACTAACATGCAAAATCAATGTCACTGAAGTTTTTGCTTATGTTACTGCCTTCGACACTGTTTGATCCTTACATAAAAGAGACATTTGTCTTTTGACAGGATGAAGACTGGGAGAGGTGGTGGAGGCTTCTCCCAGCTGTGTCGTGCAAACCTCTGCCAGCTCTACCTGCCCAAGTTCCGTGCTGTGTTTTCAGTGTGAGATCTGCTTACCAAGGGGTCCTTCTGCCCTTTGACTTTGGTGAATCACTGTCCCCACTCCTGAGGCGCTGGAAGGTCAAACCTCCTCCTTTCCCCAGCTTTGGCAATGATTGAATGCTAGATCTCCTTGACTTTGTTTTAATCCATTTCCTCCTTTTCCCTTTTCTATTCTCTTGATTTTTGTTGTTCCTTCTGCAAGTCACTAACAGCCCCCATGTAGCTATGCCTTTCCTTTCCTAGTCCCCTGCCCCTCTATCCTGGCCATCACCCACCTCAAAGCTCACACCTTCCAGAACCAGAAATGTGGAAATATATGGAAAAGCCAGTCAATGGGCCTCTGGATTGTCCAATCAGCATTTTTAAACCTTGATCTTAAGTCACCTGCTGCCCAGACCACGGGAGAGAAATAGCCCAAATCTAGAACTGCAAAAACTCTCATTTTCTATGTAATCAAATAGATTTTGCTACTGTTGAGTGGCTATATGCCTTTGATCAATTTCCATTTTCAGTTCTAGGACCTGCTTTTTCTAGAGGCCAGTGTCTTTTGCTTCTAGGAATTTAGCTGATAGCTGCCTTGACCAGATGGTCATGTCTCAGATTACAGGCACTTAGGTAGAGGTGCGTATCAATTATTTGGTTGAGAAAGTGAGAGCTTTGTTACAACATGGATCATATCATTCAGTAAAAAAGGAATGGCAATTGATTTTTTCCTAAGAAGTCTTTTAACGATGCTCTTTCTCCTCATTGCCATACATATGTTCTTCCATTAATCTCTGGGTGAGTCAATATCTTCTAGGAGCTCCTTGAATCTTGGGGCTTTTCACTGTTGGTATTGAGAATATTTCAGGTGTTTATTTAACATTTTAAATACTATCCCATTAAAAAGGAAATGGAGGTTCATTTTAAGTAGAAAATATATGAAAAAATAAAAATCATCCATAATGATGATCAAATTGCCATGTTTTACCTCCTTTGCTTAGAGAGTGACAGAATCTTTGTTGAGTTGCTATCACTGAAGGTTGTGGGATTTTGGTGAGCATGTCCTGAGAGAAAGAAAGTTGTCCTGATTCTCTCTAAAGCACATGGATTTCCATGAGTCAGCCGACACTAGAATTTATTCTCTTTTGCTCAGATGTCAGATGTCGATGACTTGAGTGGTGAGTCTTCTAGGTTGTGTTTAAGAAATCAGTGCTCCCTACCATGATGTCCACACTAGATAGGGAAAGAAATTGGTTATCAAAATTGTCATTGAGGTTTTGAATAATTGATTTTGTTGATGCTTACAGTATATTTCAGAGTGAACTTGTGTAATATTGCTGTCCTTAGACTCTTGAAAGCTGATATACTTTCCTAAGTGAGAGAGTGGTGGTATGCACCCAGCCTGTGGGCATGGGCATGGCGCCATATTGGTGTGAACCCATTTGGGTCGGTTGCTGGGTCAGAAAGGATGTGAGGTAGGGGTGAGAAGTCCTGCCTCTTTTCTTAGGCTTCCAGAGCCTGTGGTTGGGTTCCATCACAGATGACTTATTAGACCTCTCTAGTTAACGCTAAGCAGGGGAAGAAGGAGGAATAAGAAGGCCTAGAAATTTTAATCTTAATGTAATAATCTGGGTTTGTGACATCGAGACTATTACGTGTATAAATGTCACATGAAGTAAACAGGCATATGTGATATTCAGATACTGGTTATCATCTGAATGAAAAAATTTTCAGCCAGAGAAGACAGAAGGATTTCCTGCAGAGGAAATAGCTGAATGCTATCCTTTCCATACATGCAGCCATTTCCGGTAGGAGGTGAAGGCACACATCTCTCCTTTGACGTCAGCCATGCTGAGCAAAGGGTCTCTCTTGCCAGTTGCAGGGGCTTTCTCCCATGGGCTCATTTTCTCCCTCTCAGAGGTTTGAAGTAGCAACTCCCCTGCAGTTGTTTGTTGTGGAGAATGTCCATGATGGAACTAGAAAACTCTTCCTTGAATGGTGCAATTTGTACTTGAGGACTTTCGAGTTATGTTCTTTCAGTGTATGTTTTATGTTTTATCTGAACAAGGAGAAATCCGCAGCTCCTCAGCTCTCTGCTTTGCTGCTGCGGAGGTGGGAAGGCGGCCCAGGTGGGGAGGGAACCACAGCAATTCTTGTCTGGCTTCCTTCCCATGGGCCACGCCTTGTCCTGATCTACGCCCTCCTTTGCAGTTTGTTGTCCTGAAGGGCCTGAGTTGAGGATCTTGTACTTGGGCATCTATCTTTGATGCTATGTGAGGAATCATGGGCAATTAGCTGAGGTCAGGGCATAATATAGAGGACTGGGCAGGGAGGAAATGAAGCTCTGAGCCTTGACTGTGAGGCAGAGGCTGTGAATGGGAACAGGGACCTGAGAGAGACAGACTTCTGCTCCCAAAGGGCAGGGGGTAGGGGAGCTGGCGAGCACTCTGACAGACCTGTGGAGTTTGCACAAAGCAGGGGCCCGAGTCTCAGGGGACTGACAGAGTGGGGTTGAAGGTGTGTGCACACAGGGAGCTGGACACCAAGGAGTCTCCACCCACTGACTAACGCCTGCTGGGGAACCTGTGCCTCCTTTCACTCCAGATCACCTTGAGGGGTCTTTCCCCTGCTCTGCCACCCCTCCCTACTGCCACCCCTCCCTCCTCTTTTCAGAACCTCCCAACTCTGCTTCCCTGTGCCTTCCAGGCCTATGACTTTGGCTCTCTGCCTCTGCTTTGATGTCTCCTGGTTTACCTGCTGCCTTCACAGCTGCGTCAGCTCCTGCTGCTGGAGTGACTGGCCCCTGAGGGAAGAGGTGGGGGACCAGCTTGCTCCCTACTTGGTGGTGAGGCTCCCTCCCATGCAGGCTCCCCTGCCGCATCTTGTTGGAGGCCACCGCCAGCTGGTGGTTGACTTGGGTGTGGCTTCTCCCATCAGAAGAGCCGATGGAGGCAGGACCCTGATGGAAGATGATGACTTGGAATCAGGAAGTGTCCTAGATGAGTCGGTTCCTCAGAGAAAGGCTGTGAACCTTCCCTGGCCTGCAGGGAAGGGGCTCAGGCAGCAGAGTGCCTTGGGAGGCCTTTATTTTGCTGAGCAGTTGTTTGAGCTGAAGTACTCTACACAATGAAAGGAAGAAGGTGTGACTTCTGGAGGGAATCCTGGAGAAGCAAGGATGTGGGGTTGGACTGGAGGTGGACAGACAAAGAAAAAAGACAAAGCCGCGCCCTCCCCCATGGTGGGTTGGCTGAGAGGAACTGGAGTTGGATAATGTGAGTCACAGGTTCTTTATTTGCGTGGGGTGTAAATCTTGCTTCTTTTTCCTCTCTCTGGTCCTTGTCAATCATTACGTAGGAATGGTAGGGGTCAATGTGACACAACCCAGGGACAGTCTGTGAGGGTGTGGGAGCCAGGGGGCAGATCTCCCAGGGACAGAAAAGTCCGACGGCATCTACACATGCCAAATGAAAGGCAGTGCCTGGGTATGAAGATGCCGTCAGACCCCAAAGGCACAGCGTGAGTGACTGGGGGACCTGAAGACTCAGGAGGCCAGAGTCGAGGAAGGCAGATGGAACCTCTCCTGTGGACAGGAAGGCAGAGCCAAAGCTGCTGGAGGGTGTCATCAGGGACTGCAGAGGGGTGGCCTCACCAGCCAGCAACTGGGACACTGTGATGTGGGACACGGGAAGCAAGAGTGATGGAGAGAGAGGCCCCCAGTCTCAACACAATCGTCCCTCGTGGAACCTGCTGCGAGGTGTACAAAATGCCTGAGAAGAACACCCTCCAAACCCGCGCTCCTTCCTGTCCCCTCCAGTTCATTGTCTCCACATCCTCATTCCCATGGCCTCTGTGGAAGGTGGATGAGTCCTCAGTGAAGGCTTTGTTCAAACCCAGCCTCCATCCCGGCCGAAAAAATGAACGAAGGCACGCGGAGCGAGGAAGCCGAGCAGGTTCTGAGATTGCCTTGGCGTTGGTCACCTGCTGCCTTTGCCTGTAATAGGAGTCACGCAGCTTAAAAACCCTGACTGCTGATTTGAAAATTTACCTCATGCCGAGATTGATAATAGAAGCTTTCAGGAAAGAATAAGACAAGGGGGGAGGGGATGCCAAGCACGTGCCCGAGCCCGGGAGGGCGCAGAGGCCAGAAACCAAGCCTCTGCACCCGAGTGGCCCCCAGATGTCCAAACTCGCCGAGTCTGTGCGACAGGTCAGGGAACAGAGGCACAGGAAGGAGAGCGGGCTTGCCCAGCTCAGCTCGGGATCATTTTCTGAATAGGCGCAGTGACCAGGTCACTGCCTCTGGTGGCTTCTTTTGAACTCATCGTTGGCGGAAAAGTGAAGCCTGGTTTTTCATGCAAGATCTGTCTTTATATTCGTTATCATCATTTGGCCATTCCTGGGAAGATGTCGCTGTGGACCAGGGGCCATTCAAAGAGCTGAACAAGGCAGGAGTTTAAAAAGCACAGTGAAGCAAAACACAAGACCTTCTGTCTGATGGATTCTCCAAAGAGGAGAAGAGAAGGCATTTCCCTGTCTTCCCATCAGCCTTTGCAGCAGTCTTTCCCTCTCCTGGAGACTTTCCTCAGCTTTTCAAGATCCTCCTCTCTCCTTGGGGGTCATGCAGTGGTTCCGATTTTAATGGAAATATTAGGTGGGATGTAGGTTCACTTAGGCTGAGCTCAGAGCCAAGGTGAGTGATGTCATCTGCCCCATCCATTGCTTCAGAAAAGGAAGGGAGGAGGGAGGGAGGGAAGGACAGAAGGACAGACTTACAGCAACTATCACATATGCTGAGTTCTTAAAATAGTCTTAAGGATCATTGATGGCTTTATCATCTCGGAAAGAATTAATAGTCTAGAATGGTAAGTTCTAAATCTCAGTCAAAACACTCGAAGAACTTTTTTTTTTTTAACAAATACTGATGCCTGGGCCTGTGTCCAGAGATGCTGATTCAGTTAGCCGGGGTGGAGACGGGGCATTGGCAATTTGAAAGTCTCCCCTGGAGACTCCAGTGTGCAGCCAGGGTCGAGACTCACTGTTCTAGATGGATCTCTCCTCATGTCCAGGAACAGCTGTTTGGAATAGAATCTTTGGACAGTGGAGTTTTTTATATTGTGAAAGTCCTGGACACTCGTGTGGGAAAAGGCTGCGGTCAACAGGATGATGTGAGGAGCTTTGACACCCAACAAGGGGACCATGGAGAGGTTTAGTTAAAAGGTCCCTCACCCTGACCTGCAGGGAAGGGGCTCAGGCAGCAGAGTGCACAGTGCCTTGGGAGAGCAGCCTGGGGGCACCCCAGCCTCTTTAATTCACTGCCTGTGGGCTGATTTGTGGTTCGGTTTCCTGAACTGACCCAGTCCCTAGGAAGGGAGTGCCCTGTGCAGCCAGCTGGGCTCCCTGCTGGGGCCAGGAATACAGTGGAGCCTTATATAACCTTGCAATTGAGCTCTTGGAGAGAAAGGCCTGCCTGATGGGAGCATGCTTAATAAGAGATGAGCCAGTAATGGAGAACGGGGCTCTGTTCCCAGGCTGACCTGGCGTGGGTGGTGCCTGGTGCGTGGGGGCCCAGAGTTGTCACTGTGCAGGACTCATCCTGACTCATCTGTGGCTCACCCAGCACACGCATGACAGGCAACACAGATGTCCCAGTGGTTGTTCCCGAGGCAAGGACTCCGCTCCCATCTTGGGCTTGCCCTGCAAACTCATTTTTGGTATTTTAAGGGATTTGCTGGCGATGACCTTGAAGGGTCCTTTCGCAGATGTGTCTGTTCTTCATCATCCATGCTGGTTGTCACTTCTCCTGCCTCAGTCCCCAGACACAGCAGCAGGTGCTCTAGCTTCCCTCTTCCCTCGCAGAGTCCCTTGTCCTCCGTGATCTCATTGAACAGGACAGACATGCTCCCTCCCTCCTTCTCCAGCTCGAGAGCTAAGGGCAGCCTTGCTACAGGTTCACATCTAGAGAGTTGGTCTCATAAAAGCCACTTGAGTACTTAAAATGAATGTGTTAATAAAAGGGAAGCCACATTGGTTCAAAGACCTGGTTTTATAAGCCTATTTTGCATAAGGCGCTCTGTATCTTCTCCAGCAATGAATAAATTGTCATTTTAGTGCAATTCAGCTTCTTTGCTTTTAGGTCTTCCGAGCCTGGGCTCTGGTTATCTTTGACTAATAATAATAACCCAAGGCTTTGCACAGGCTAGGCAAGCTACTCCCAGCCCGAGTAACGTTCATTTTTAAAGAACTCACATCAGACACCGATGTGAGAGGTTTCCTTACATGACTGCATTTAATCTCCACAGAGGACTAATGGAGTTGGATGATTATCCTCCCCATGATACAGATGAACGGGTCCAGAGTGGTGAGGACCCACCTGGGTGAACCCAGCACTGGTACAACTGGGATTCAAATCTACATCTTTTGGACTCCAGCTCTTATTCCTCGCCATTGTGCACTCTGAGCCTGAGGATCTCATCCAATCACGTGGCTCCAACATCCACCTGTATGGTGACCAGTCTCTCACCTGACCCTCCCAGGCTCAGGTGTGCTGCTGTCTACCAGAGTCCTCACTGGAATTGCCAACAGGTACCTCAAACCTAACCCTATCCAGAGCTCCTGATCCCCATTCAATCATCCCCCGCCTTGGGCACTTCACCTCCATCCACTTACTCAGGTCTAAGTGTGGGAGTCACCTTTGACTCCTCTCTTTCTTTCCCGTCCACATGCACATCATCAGCAAATCCAAGGGGACTCCTGGAGCCAGATTCGGCCACCTCCGCAGTTCCGGCCCTCCTCCAGGCTGTCAGCGCGAGTCACTCTTCTGTTCAAAACCCTCCGGAACCTTCTTGTCTTACTCAGAGGGTGTTAGTCATTAGCTTACTTACTTCCTATCAGTTCCAAATCCACCTTTCCATACTTGTGTTACGTTGCCGGGGTTGCACCCCTGAAAACCTTATTTCTCCTTGGGGGGGGGGCTCGGCCAGTAGGGGGCGCTCGAGGGAGTGCGTGCTGCGGGAGGTCCCTTCCTTCCTGTCTGTCTCCCGTGGCTTTCCTGTTGGTAGGTACAGCTGGGATTCAAACTCATGTCCCTTGGGCTCCTGACCGTATTCCTGGCCACTGTGCATGCTGAGCCAGGTGGATGCCTGGCAGTGGCAGCCTCCCCCGAGGCTGCAGTTCAGTCCCCCAGCAGCTTTCCCCACCCTGTGGAACAGCCTCATCCGGCCTCTTCAGGGTCCCTGGCACCAGCTACCCTTAGCTCCTCTTTGAGGTCTGGCCTTTAGCCTCGTGAGGGTCCCTCTTCTGACCTTCTGGGTTTTGATGATCCCCCATCTTCCCCTCGTTCCCCCAGCCCTGAGGACGGAGGTAGCTTCCCACAGCTGCTGACCCCAAGATACCTTGGAGTTCTCTTTTTACCCTTTCAGTTAGCTGGCTGGCGTCTGGATTCCTAGGTGACAGTTCTTTGTATTAAATCAGCCCTATTGAAATAACTGGTGAGGCTCAGTCTCCTGACTGGGCTCTATCTGGGGTGCTGACTCAGAGCCAAAGTGCGGAAGGTCATACCCGACCTGGCTGCTCTCCACTTCTCCTGGCCGAGCATCTTCCACTCTCCCTCCTCCCTTGCTGGTTTTCTTCTACTGCCCCTGGCCCCTTGCTATTCGGCATATATGCCACCCCCTCTCCCACCTCAGGGATTCAGCCTTCGCCATCCGTTTGCTTGAGAAACCACTCCACAATTCAGTAGGCTTTTCTTCTGGTTTTCCTGCTTTGGGTCTCCCCGAAATGTTACCTCTTCCATGAGACTTTCCATGAACACTCTACATAATCCACATTTCCTCCACCCCTGGGCGATTCCTGTCCTTAATCTGCCTCATTTTCTCTATGGCATTAGCAGTTTTCTGCTACTGTACAAAATACCTGAGATAATCAACTTATAAGGAGGATAGTCTTATTTTGACTGATGGTTTTAGAGGTTTCAGTTCATGGTTTTTTGACCTTACTGCTTTTGGGCCTGTGACCAGGCCGCACATCATGGCAGGAATGTGTGGTGGAAGAAGTTGTCCACCTCCTGACAGTGGGGAAGCAAAGAGAGAGGAAGAGGAGGGGCCAGGTCCCCAAATCCCCTTTGATGCTCCCCCCCAGTGTCCTAACTTCCTTCCACCAGGTTCCATTTCCTAAAGGTCCCTCCAACTCCCAATAGTGCCACCAGCTGGGACAAAGCCTTCAACACGTTGCCTTTGGGGGACAGTCAGGATCCAAACCATAGTCTCACCTGATAGTTCATGTGTTTACTTATTTGTTAATTTCCTCTCTCCTCAGGCTAGAGTATAAGCTAGACTAGAGAGGGCAGGCTTTTCCCAGGTATTCCAGCAGTGTCTGGCACACGGAAAATCCTTGGCAGGTATTTGTTGAATGAATAGATGAATCTAAGTTCCAAACTGTCAGGATTAAGACTGCCCAGACCTCATCTGGTGCTGCAGGAAGACTCTAACCAGGACATGGGCTCATAGAAAAATGCCTACAGGTGCTTTCCACATGGGTGAGAGTCACACAGATTGGCAATGTCAGCCTCCACCCCTCTGGTTCTGAAAAATGAATAATTTTTTTTTCTTTTTTCTTCTTTATCCAAGTACCTATTGTTGGACCTGAAAAACAAAACAAAACAAAACACCCTGTAAGGTGATTTAGAAGCTGCTGAATCTATGACATCTCAATTTTATCTTCAATTTCCACTCTGATGGCTTTTGATCTGACAGGCATCAATGACTTGTCTCATTAGAATACTGTCCTGAGAACTTTCTGGAAAATCCCAAGTGGTTACCCGCTCCTCTGAGCTTAATTCATAAAGAAGAGCCAGGGACCGTGGGTTGCTGGCTTTCCGTTGTCATCCGTGTGGGGTCTGTGTCTCTGAGGGTGGGTTGCTGGGTGGATTGCCACACCTCAATTCTGAGATGGGGCCAGGCTCTCGAATCCAGGAGCCATGTTTCCAGACCAGGAAGAAGCGAGAGGATAATTTCTTGCCGTTAGCAATTGCTAGAGACCCAGCTTCACTGGGCCGAAGGCTGAATGACCCTGAACCAGGGCCACTGGAGGCTGCGCCCTGCCCCGTTGGACTGTGGGTGAGCCCCTGGATTACGGCGGCGGCTGCGGGGTTCTGGCTGCTGGGATCCATCTGCTCAGTCTTGTTTGCCTTGGACCTCAGCCACCCGGGTTTCAGAAGGTGCTGAGCTGGCCGGTGTTCCTGGCCCCAGAACGCAGGTGTGATTGGTGCCCTGTTAAATGCCTGTGGCAATTAGGGCTGTTGATTGGAAAGGAAGCTGAACACCCGGCTTTCATCGGGTCGGCTTTGCTTGGCCACATGCGACTTTCCACGGAGGAAAATGAGGGCTGAATTCTCGATCCGGGCAGCTCTTTCAAGGTGTTGTGTTTCTGCTCTCAGATGATGAAACAGGACAGCCTGTGACGTTGGGGGCTGTCTGCACTGTCATTGAACCTGGCCCTGTGAAAGGGGGAGCTTAAACACACCAGACTGCACCCTAAGCATTGAGAATTTGCTCATTTTTGGCTCTAGTATTTGCTCAGCTTAGAGCAGCTGTGGCTTTAGTTAATTGTGCCATAGTTGAAACTAAAAATCATATCTTAACTCTTAAAAATCTAGAATGCACGCAGATAGAGGGTAATGGAAAAGCCCCTCAGGACACCTAGCACTAGGCTAGGGGACACGAACCTGAGGGGGACTTGATTGCTGTCCTCAGGACACTCCCACATATTTAGGGAAATAAGACTCAGACACAAGAAGACAACTATTACACAAGCATTCAAATGCGGGTACAGACGGGGGAGAAGGAACAAATAATCAATGACCCGTATTTTCTGGAGGATTTGAGGCAGCCTTGAGTGGGGAGGTCTCTGGATTGATAAGGAGAAGGAGGAAGGACCTCAAGACCAGTGGCACCTGAACAGGGTTTGGTGGCAAGACAATGCAGAGATGCATGGCATTATGGTAGCGGATGAAATCTCTCCAAGGGAGTCGGTGGAGAGCGAGATGAGCAGATGGCAAAGGACAGAGCCTTGGAGGACACCCAATCTGGTCGAGTAGACGGGATATGTGCAGGAAAAGAGATAAGCCAGACTGTTGTTTGTGCAATTTAAAATATTAGAGGATTCAAAAGAAAAAGGATAAGGAATATTTGGCAATGGACCTTAAAAGCAAATGAATGATACAAACAAGGAGTGCTTCCGGACCTCAGAGGAGGAGGGAAACAGAGGGCTCACTTAGGAGAGGAGAATGGAGGGGGATGAGTCTTAGGATGGGGACCCACAAGGGAAGAGGCAGGAGGCAGGGCTGGGAAGAAGGTAAACGGGGACTTGAGGTTGAAGCTGACAGAGAAGGTCTCTGGCTGCTCGGTAAAAAAGGAGATGGGTCTTCATCCAGCATGGGGTCCTAAGACCAGATGAGAAGCCCTCCACCAGCCACGCTGGGAAAGCACTGAGGGGGTGGCTGGGGGAACAAACATTGGGGGACCACCAGGGCCAAGCTGTTTCTGGGTGGTCTGAGCTTGTGGTGGGCCAGGTCTGAGGGTGAGGACCCCTTCCTTCTTTAGATGCTTTGGGATTCAAAAGATCAGGACTGGGAGTCCTGAGCATGAAGCCTGGGTGCTGAGGAAGGCACTGGGATTTTGGCAGGCTCAGGAAGGTGGGGACCATGGTGGAGAGGGAGGGTGCTTGTGCTGCTGAGGTCCTAGGGAGAGCCTGCAGGCCAGAATGCCGATGAGCTGAGAGGAAGAATGCTAATGGAAGCCAGAAGGAGATTACTGGACGGTGGTAAGAGAGCTAGCTCAGGCCATCTTAGAATGAGCTGTTCTCCAGATTTCTTTGGATTCTCATTGTTTTCTGCCCAGATTCATTGACCACCATTTGGCTAATGTTTGGATAAGGTTTTATGGAGGTTGAAAGAACAGAGATGGCAGCTGGGAACAGCACCATCATTTTCTAATCATGAGATCCTGGACCTTGATTTCCTTATCTGTACAATGGGAACAGCACCACCTTCCTGATGGAGCTTGTGCAGGTGAGAGTTAAGTTTCAACAAACTTAGCTGTTTTCCTAAATCAGCCCTGGGAGGAGTTTGCGTGTTTCAGCGTGCGGGCTTCATCCCACGCTCAGTCTTGCCCTTTCCCCAAGTGTCTCTCTTCTTTCTCGTCCTTCACTGACTCACTCACCATGTCTGCTTAGGTCTGTGGCTGGGAGCGTGGAGGGCTGAGTCCTGTTAACCAGAGCCAAGCTGGTGTTTTCCATAAGCTGCTAATTTTGCCACTTTTAACACAGTGAGGGGAAGAGTTGAGTTCACCCCAGGAATTGGGTACATTTGGAAAGTCTCAGCTGTCCTTTGAGGCCAGTTGGGATCTTTCTCTTCTAGGTTCTCACTGGCCCCGATGCTGGTCTCCTCCCACGGGCGCTGAGTCAGGGGTTGCTATGCGCTGAGTAATGTGGCCCTTTGCTGGGAGAGAAGTGGGCAGCACTCCTTAGGGCCCCAGAGAGTGGCGGTCGGTCGATGATGCGATGGGAAGCTGTGAGCTCCGCCAGCCCCATGGCGAGTTGAAACCATGCGGTCCCTGAGTCGTGATTCCAAGTCTTAACTCTCATGTGTGAAGTGTACCGGGGAAAATAAGACCAGGCAGGAAACAAACTCAGAGATAGTTGGAAGATACTAATAAAAAGAAAAAAAAATTTTCCAATTCCATTTCACCTTTCACTCTATACTTAAAACAATTTGCCTCTCTGGTTCCACCTTTCTGGAGGTATTTTAGCAACACTGTGCTCATCTACAGCTAGGATGCTTTCTCTTTGGTATCATGTGTAGAATGAAGTTCAGTTCCCTGGCACAGGGCATGGGGGTTTGGCAAGGATTTTCTTTTCTCTAACTTAATTTGTCTAAAGTGCAATGAAAATTTGGTGGGCTGAGGCTGAGAAGTCATGCTTCATATTTGCCTAAAATCTCAGATTTTTGCCTCATTGACAGAATAACCAGGACGACATAGGTTAACATTAAAAGTGGATCTTCTCTGGGTGTGGTGGCACACACCTGTACTCCTACAGCTCTGGAGGCTGAGGCAGGAGGAGCATGAATTCAAAGCCAGACTCAACAAAAGTGAGGTGCTAAGCAACTCACTGAGACCCTGTCCCTAAATAAAAAACAAAATAGGACTGGGGATGGGGTTCAGTAGTCAAGTGCTCCTGAGTCCCATCCCTGGTACCTGTACCCCCCAAAAAAGAAGTTCAATAGTCTCTTGTTGTTTTTCCTTTTATCATTCAAATCTTTTCTCTCAGAACTCAGGTGGTAGTTTGATTCAGATATATCTGTTGCTCTTGAAATCTCAATTCTTGTTTTCTGCAACTCAGGAACCAAGTAGATTTCCTCCTCTTCAGACTCACTGTCCAAACACTATCAGAACTTAGCAATCAAATAAATTTAGATAATGAGGGGTACATTTCCCTTCTTCCTGCTTATTAGAAACAATCTTATTGTAGAAAATTAGGAAAGTACAGAAAAGAGTAGAGATTGCAAAAGTGACTCATTGTCAGAGGTGTAATTGTGAATGCTAATTTCCTGGTAATGGTTTATATCAGGGAGCAAGAAGTACCTTTGCTTGGTCTCTGTATCTCCTCATCTCCCTTCTCAGAAACATTCACAATCTATAGTGATTAAAAAAATGGTTGGTCAATAGCCCATTAATGTGAATGCCAGTTATGACTGGTCAGTAGATTTTATGTGCACTGAAATTTTTCTCATTGTCAGTGCTTAAATCTGGATTAGGTCACTGAGCCTTCTCTTGGTGGCTAGTTCTTGCTGATCTTCTCAGGCACAGAAGGAGAGTCTACTAGCATGGTTTATCGAGGTGACATCTGTAGCCATAGGATCCGTGGAAACATGGGATCAATCATTCGCAGTGATTCATCTCCCTACCAATAGACAGGGATGAAAATGCATCATCAAAATTCAGCTTGAAACCTAAACATAAAGTCAGAAATGGAATGACGCAGAACTGATTCTGTGTTGACTTCAAAAACACATTGCCTCCGAGTGCTTGAGGACTAACCACCACTGCTGTCTGGTGTGCAGCTGAGTGGGTGAGCCAAGCCAAGTGCAGTGGATGAACTCCAAGGCTTCCTTAGCAACTCTGCCACTTTCCCTATTGCCCTTATTTTCTCTACATGAGCTTCTTCAGTTTCATCTGCACTGCTTCTCAGGGATGCAGGAAAGAAGCAGGAAACAGAATCTGGTCGAATGCTCAGTAATACACCCGGGATGCAAAGACAGCCTGCAATCCAGTCCGTCTGCTGGCTTCCAGCCATCTGACCACAAACGCTGGTCCAGGCGAGGACTCCCTCCAAAGCAGCAGTATGCAGATGTATCCCTCACCTGGCCTTCTGCAAAATGGCATCGGCTCTGAGTGTGGCTGCAATCCTAGTAAGAATCAGACCACTATTGGGGATCTATGAGAGAATGAGGAGACAGTGCCCTTCTGAGTGGATCAGACCTCCGGGCAATGAGGCAGAAAGCACCAGTGTGTGAAGGGCAGTGTCCTTCAGCCTGAGGCAGCATAGCGCAAGGTGGAGAGAGGACTTGGCTTCAGCTCCTATGTGTGTCCTTTTGCAGTTGAAGGACTGAGCAGTGAGACCTGGTGGCCTGGTTAGGGTCACTGGAACTTGCCAGAAGACATTGTAGGTGAATTTCTGATCAAGATACCTGTTTTGCATGGAGCTCTTCGCACCTGCCTATGCTGTTCCCGTGCACTCGGGGCAGCTGGCTGGCTTCACTGACAGGGAAATAGAAGCCCAGAGAGAGAGACCACTTACTTAGAGGACAGGGAAACCGGTCATCCCACCAAGAGCAGAACCTCTTGTTCTATAAATTTTAACTTGTTCTATAAATCCCCCAGTGGAATGCAACTGAGATTTAATTCAGTTTTTAAGTCTTGGCAAACTGAATGGCGTGTGTTTGTGTAGACTTGCACCATTTAAAAGGTTCTTGCAGTTTAGATCTTGCATGTAATTTGTTACATTAGCTTTGGGCAAAAATATTTGCTTTTTGGTCCTTTGTGGTTTTAGTTCCTTTTCAGCACCGACCTGGCATGTTAGAGAGCAGTACAGCGGAGCCCGGCAGTGGGTGGGGCATTCAGGAGCTGCCATGCAACCAGGTTTGATAGGAACGGCAGCTTTTCAGACAGCAGGAGCTCAAAGGATTTTTCTGGTTTAGTTTGTTTGTTTATGTATTTTGGATATTACACTGTTGAGATTAGGAAGCTGAAGCAGATCAGATGAAGCCTTTAAAATCTGAATTAAGGCTAAGAAAAAATTTCCTCCTGATTCGTTGGATTGTGTTGGAGTATCACTTGGATGTGTTTTGTTCAAAGTAACTTTCATACTCTCGGAAATTATCCCAACACTTCAAAGTTTGGCAGTCTTTGAGGTGAACTGACCTAGGATGGGTTATTCCAACCAAGAATTTAGCTGCTTTTTGGAGTCTCTAAAAAGTTAAATCATGGAGCATGGAGAATGGATTGCCTACTAATTGAATCTAATTGCTGTGTATTCTTTTGTGATAATAAGAAAGAGGCAGATATTATGCTCCCATTTTAGGAGAGGGACAACTGAGACTCAGAAAGGAAGTATAGCATTTCCTCCTAATCTGTGGTTTCAGTTATCTATAGTCACTTACAGTCAGAAAATATTAAATGGAAAATTCTGGAATTAAAATTTTTTTTTTTTTTTTTTTTTCTTACTGGGGGTTGATTCTAGGGCCTTGTGCTCCATCATGGAATAATATCCTCAGTTGTTTTTCTTTTTATATTTTTTGAAACAAGTTCTTGCCAATCTGTCCAGGCTATCTTCAAACTTGCCATCCTCTTGCCCCAGCCTTTCAAGAATCTGGGATTACAGGTATGTACCACAATTCTGTTCAGTCAATCTGTTTCAAATTGTGCATTGTTCTGAGCAGCATGGCAAAAATCTTAAGTCATTTGACTCCATCCTTCCTGGTGCATGAATTATCCTTTTGTTCAGTGTGTCCACACTGTATAAGTTACCTGCCCATTAATCATCAAGTAGCCATCTCAGTTATCAGATCCACCGTTGTGGTATAATAGTGCTTGTGTCAAAGTAACCTTCATTTTACTTAATTGTGGCCCCCAAATGCAAGGGTCGTGATGCTTGAAATTCAGATACACCAAAGAGAAGCTGCAAAGTGCTTTCATTAAGTGCTGAAAGAACAGTGAAATGTTTTGAGAAATAGCAAGATCACAGTCAAATAGCTTTTCTTGCAGAATATTGTCCTGATTGTTCTATTTTATTATTAGCTATTACTACTGATCTCATTATGCCTAATTTATAAATTAAAATTGATCATGGATGTGTATATAAAGGGAAAAGTAAAGGGTGTGTAGGGTTTGGTACTATTTATGCTTTCAGGCATCCACTGGGGATCTTAGAATGTATCTCCTGAGGATAAAGGGGGATGATTGTAACTGGTTGAGTCATAGGGCAAATCTCAAAGTGCTATCTGGATATTTTGGGGATAGTCTATAAAGATAAATAACTTATGAGGATAAACCTACAACTGCAGCAGCCATAGTTTACAATTGCCTTTCAGTCCCTGTTGATCTCTCTCTCTCCCTCTCTCCCTTTCTCTCTCTCATTTTAGTAGATGTGGACCTCCTTTCTTCCTATTCCTGCACCATGGCCAGCATCCCAGTTGAATCTTCAGTCCCAGAGTACATGCTCTGGAACGATGTCCTGCAGGAGGACTTTGTTGTGACGTCAGCACGGACGGTGAGTCTTGGTGCCCGTTTCATGCAGCATGCCTAATTTACATATCATCCATCACTACCAAGATAAACCATAATATGTATGTCGTCATGACTACATAAACAGCCCTTAATTTTACAGTGCCATATCTTTGAACATTAGCATCTCACCAAGAAGCTCCGAGAGGTCAGCAAGAGTGACGATTGACTGAGGACAGAGCAACTCACATCTCTCCTCTCCTGCTCACTCCAGGCGGGACATTTGCTCGCTGGGTGAAATGGTTGGTAGAATTGCCCACATGACTGGAAAATTTCTCTTCTTATCCCCACTGTGCATGCCCCTCCATCTCTCTCTCTTTCTCCCTCTCTCTCTCTCCTCTTCTTCCCTGGGTGGATATAGTTGAATTTGTAAAAGTTCAGTCTGTGTGCTATCATTTTACTGTGTGTTGCACTGATGCTGGCTCCAAGCCGTGAGTGTCACTGTGAAACATAAAAACAGAAAAGGGAAGGAAAAAGGGAAGCTTGCTGCCTTTTAGTACTTACTACCAGACCAGTGCACTGATGAGCTTCATGTTTTTGTTGGAAAGATCAATGCATTATTGCAAAGTGAGTTCTTACTAATGCTAAACTGGTAGTTTACAGTGGATGTTACATTTTCTAGGTCCATGAGATCCAAGTCCTTTGGGAGAAGCAGGATTGCTGGGTCCTTTGGGAGAAGCAGGATTGCCAGTCTGGGTGCATTGCACCAGGAAATCACCAACCAGGGGCAAGTGTAGCACATGTTGCAAAGCATCGAGGGAGGAATTCTGGAGCTCCCACAGCTGAGTGTTCCATACCAAGGTCTTTCCATCTCAACCCCATTTTATCTGGGCATTGGTTGGGAGATTTCCTCTTCGTTACTCCAAAGCATCAGTACTTCACAAGAAGATTTGATGGTAGCAAATGGGGTTAGGAACTTCAAAAAATCACAGACCAGGAGGAATCCATCCTGGAAAAATTATCTCTGAAGCTGAAAAATTATCCAAGGCCATCTGGTTAGTTAGTTGTCTGTTTGCTCGTCTTGTTTTTCTTACTGTTTGATAGTGTATAGCAATGACCAAATAGACCACATACCCAGGCGATCTTGCCAAGCGTTTCTAGCAAGGTTGGCCAATGAGAGTAATTACAAATCAGGAGAGAAAGAGAGGCCAAGGTATTTCTCCCTGTAGTTTTCTGCTTGAGGGTAGCTGAGTGTAATCTGTGCTTCCAGCTCTTGCTGGGAAATTCCTCCTGCTGGACACCCCAGCCCTGGGCACTGGTAATATCACCTCCACCTTTTCCTTCCTCACTTAGAAGGGGCAGTGGCTTCTTACCACTGCTAATCTCTGGCATGGTTTGCAATCCCACTGGGTTCATACAACAAAAATTTGTATATATTCATGGTATAAAACCTGATGTTTTGGTATATGTATACAGTGTGGACTGTCCAAATCAAGCTAATTCACATATGCATGATCTCACATACTTATCGATTTTTTAAAGTTCTTCCAACACCTTTGTGGCGGGTCCCCGTATTAAATTTGCATCTACTGAGCTACCTGGTGTGGACCGTGTTCTGTTCTTGTTCTGGTTTATTTGTTTTTGCTATACGCTGATGGGTGCCCTTCATGCTCCGGGCTCTGTTTAGGAGTCTTGTACTTGGCCTGGTGGGTTTGACCTTGGGCTTGACCTTAGGTTTAGTCCTGTGCTCTTCACATCCACTTCCCTGTTGATTTATGGCTTTCCACCTTGATGCAGGGTCCCTGCCGTCCTATCTGTTATGCCAGTGGCTTTGGTGCCACCTCTGGAGGTGTGCTGCTTTGTCTGTGGCATGAGACGTGGGGTTTTAGAACCGGAAGAGTCCTTAGGCATTTGACTCAGCTTCCTAGAAAGATGAGGGTCCTCATACACAGGATGGGTGTTTTAGTCAGCTTTTTCACTTTTTTAGTCAGCTGTGACTAAATGCCCCAACCAGCACCATTATAGAGGAGGAAAAGTTTATTTAAAGGTTTCAGAGGTCTCCATCGATAGACAGCCAACTCCATTCCTCAGGGCTTGAGGTGAGGCAGAACATCACGGTGGAAGAGTGTGGCAGAGGGAAGCAGCTCACACGTTGATAAGGAAGCAGAGAGAGAGAGAGTCCACTCACCAGATACAAATATATATTCCAAAGCCACACCTCAATCCCACCTCCTCCAGCCACACCCACCACTTCAATTGCCACTCAATCCCTTCAGGGATTAATTCACTGATTGGGTTAAGGCTATAACCCAATCATTTCTCCTCCAAACTTTTTTGCATTGTCTCACATATAAGCTTTGGGGGACTCCTCACATCCAAACCATAACATTCTGCCCCTGGCCCTCGAAAGCTCGCACTCGTCTGACAATGCAAAATGCATTTAGTCCATTCTCAAAAGTCATCATAGTCTCAAAGGTTTTGAATTGCTCAAAGTTCAAGTCCAAAGTCTTTTCTGAGATTCAAGGCAATCTCACACTGTGAGCTCCTGTGAAATTACAAGCAATTTACAAGCATCCAGTATATAATGGTACAGAGTAAACATTTCCATTCACAAAATTAGGGGCATAGAAAGAAGGGATGGGACCAAAGCGAGACTGAGATCCAGCTGGGCAAGCAAGTCCTATGACTCCATGTCCGGCATCTGGGGCATCATGAGGTTCTCTCCAAAAGGTTTGTGTAGCTCCACCCCTGTTGTTTGTTGCAGCGCAAGTGGACTTCCTGTTGGCTTGTCTCTGCCTGATTCCTGCAGCTTTCCTAGGATGATGTCCCATGTTACTGTCATGTCTCAATTTCAGGGGTCTCCATTGCAGTTTCGGCTTCCTCCTCACATCTCCACACTGTGACTTCTCAGGGGGTGCCCACAGGGACTCTGACCTTGCTGCACTTTGCCTGGCCTCCCAGGTCTTTCTTTGAAATCTTGGTGACAGTCTCCATGATCCCCTAAGTCCAGCATCCTGTATTCCTGTAGAGCCTGCTTCACGTGGTTGATGCCAAGGTCTGCTGCCATCTCGAGCAGTAGCCAAGCCTCCAGGACCCTGGCTGCGGCAGCCTCTGAGGGTTTGGGTGGCTGAGCATGTTGAATTAACTTTCTGGGCCCTCTTGTGCAAGAAGGGTGCCCACTTGTCTCTTCTCAAAAGAATTTTCACCTTAACTTCCTTGAGCTTGAGATGGGTGGTCTTGCCAGCTCCTGAGATGCCCTCAAGCCATCTTTCTTACTGTCTCTAGGCAAAGTCTTTAGCATGCCTTTGGCGGCTAATGTCTTTATCAACTTCAACTTCCTTAACCCTAGTTTTACTCTGGCCTTTCAATTTCACTTTTGCCAAATCTTTCTGCTCTGCTTTCTGCTCCTGATTATCACAATAAACTTGGCTAAGAATTGCCTGCAATATCCATGCCACCACCTGAACGTTATGCTGTCTAGACATTCTTTGGCCAGATTAAAAAGTCCTTTGCTTCTAAAATCAGTCTCACAGAAAGTCTGAGGACTCGGGTAAAATGAAGACAGCTTCTCAGCCAGAACATAACATGCATGGTTTCTACTCCAAATTCCAATAGAGTTCTTTTTTGAACCCTCTTGAGCCCTGTCTTCACTGACCATGGTCCTATTGGTATTCTGGTCTTCTGAGCTCCCATCAGAATTGGCCATTAATCTCCACTTACGACAATCTAAAGCATTTCCAGCTTGTACTGCTACACATCTCAAAATTCCTCCCACCAATTCCAAAAAGCTCCAAATGCTTATTAACCACATGCTCAGGTTAATCACAGCAATGACCCCACTTTCAATACCAATTTCTGGTTCAGTCAGCCTTTTCACTGATATGACTAAATGACCTGACCAGCACAATTGTAGAGGAGGAAAAGTTTGTTTAAGGGTTCACAGTTTCAGAGGTCTCCATCCATAGACAGCTCCATTCCTCTGGGCAGAGGTGAGGCAGAACATCAAGGTGGAAGAGGATGGCAGAAGGAAGCAGCTCACATGTTGATGAGGAAGCAGAGAGAGTCCACTCACCAGATACAAATATATATTCCAAAGCCACACCCCAATCCCACCTCCTCCAGCCACACCCACCACTTCAATTGCCACTCAATCCCTTCAGGGATTAATTTGCTGATTGGGTTAAGGCTATAACCCAATCATTTCTCCTCCAAACTTTCTTGCATTGTCTCATATGTGAGCTTTTGGGGGACACCTCACAACCAAACCATAACAATGGGTAATGTCTTCCCCAAAGTTGCCAAATCAATGGCTGGGAGGGAGGACAGAGGATAAGTTTTACATTCATGTGTTGATAAACAGTGTCACCTTATTTACTGTATGTAACCTGTGATAAAGATTGGAGACATGAAGATTGAAATATTGATTACCAAATGACCCTCCCCATTGCTGGCCTTTGCCTTTAAGTAGACTTTTTGCACTGAGTGGACAGAAATATTAATTAATGAATTCAACTCGTGTTTATTGATTGTTACTAAGGATAGACTTGATGCTGAATGCTGTGGGAAGGACATGTATGAACAGAAAGTGACCCACATCCACAAGGCCCTCTCTGCAGGAGGGAGTGTGACATATATACCAGTGATTCGTGCATGAGCCACATATGTTATACTCAAGGTAGAAGGCTGTGAGCTTGACAATAGGGGTGAAGATAGCATGATACTTACATGTGAAGGAGAGAAAGGTGCTTCTGCCTGGGCAGAATTAGAGAAATCTCCATGGCACAGGTAGTATTTAAATGCACTGCAAAGCACAGATACTTGCCCTTGGATAGCAGGTGAGAAAGGTGTTGAGGAGAAGTGATCAAAAGCAAGGACACAGTTGAGCTGATTGCCTGTCAGTAGTGAGAGTGATGACAATCGTAGCTCACAGTAGCTGACCTCCTACCATGCACCCAAGCCCTGTGCTAAATGTTTAGGTGCTTTGTTCCAATCTATCGATGAGTATTGTCATTTCTGTCTTGCAGATGGAAACACCTGAGGTTCAGAGAGATTAAATAACTTTCCAAAGTCCCTCAGTCAGCAAATAGTGAATTGGGGAATCCACATAGTTCTACCTGAGTCCATATAGGCTGTTAACCCCTAACCCAAATGAATAGGCTGTGCAGAAAGGCAAGGGATTGACCTTTAGATCTAAAGACACAAAGAGCAAATTGCCATAAAAAAGTCCTTACGAGCCAGGGGCCATGGCACACGCTTGTAATCCCAACACTCGGGAGGCTGAGGCAGGAGGATTGCAAGTTCAAAGTCAGTCTCAGCAACTTAGCGAGGCCCTAAGCAACTCAGTGAGACCCTATCTCTAAATAAAATACAAAATAGGGCTGGGGATGTGGCTCAGTGATGGAGTGCCCCTGGGTTCAATCCCTAGTACAAAAAAAAAAAAAAAAAAAAAGTCCTTAGGAAAAATGAAAAGACCCAGATGTCTGAAAAATATCACTGTTACCACATCCTCACTAGAGCAGAGAGTAAGAAGCTTTTTCCATCCAATGTCTCTGTTAGTACATTTTTCAGCATACCTCTCAGTATAATGACATAAAGATAAAATTAAAATATTTTAGAAACTTAATTTTTATTTGATAACTTAAATCATTTTGCTTTCGCAAAACTAGAGACTCTTAAATATTTGTCATTGAGTTTAGTCAAGTGTTGTCAATTGGGACCCGTCAGCTACATGACTTTGAGCATAAAAGTCTGCAGACAGTTGCTTTCAAGTTCTGGATGCTTTCTTTTTGATGTCTCCCTAATCAGGATGATTTCATAGCATTACTAGCTAATACCTCAGGCCACAATAGGTACCAGATTCAAAATTCATCATTAGTGATCGTGAATATGAATACTTACTGTAAGTTTTAAGAAAATAACTTTGAGGGTTTTTTATTTGGTGACTTTTGAAAACTGCATTTCTTTTTAACCTTTGTGAGTGATACAGAGCTTATCTAAGTGTGAGAGGGTCAGATCTACCATTCACCTGTTGTTTGCTTGTTTTTTTTTCTTATACTTACAGTATTTTCAACAGGTAGTTTCCTTTTGGAAATCTTTTACCATTTTTGAATGTTTTGAGGGTTGATGTAGATAAGATTGCATTCCGTAATGCATACAGCCACTTAACTAGGCACAAGAACAAAATGCAGAAGGCCACTGGAGGGTGAGGAAAAACTTTGCTCTCAACTCTGTTCTGAAATGCTCTTACGTTGCTCAGGAAACCTCACCTAAATACTGCAGATTGGGAGGAGGCTCTAGGTTAATCTGGATATAAAACATCAGTTAAACTTAACTAATTAATAAAAAAAAAAAACACATCATAACTGCCCAGTGGTTTAAATTCCTGCAGGCTTCTCTCATGTTGGATCATCAAAACTGTACACCAGGCCCATTTTTTCATATGACTTAAGCTACTGGAGAAATGTATAAAAGAAGGAAGGGACAAAAATATTCAGATAATGTCATTTCAGCTTGAAAAACCTAAGATGTGACTCGTAATCTCAAAAAAAAAAAAAAAAAAAATTCTCCTAGAGCTCCCTTGGGTATGGCTGGCTAAATGCTGTTCTGAAAGGGAGGTGCATTACATTTGTATAAATATTCATCTTTTCTATATATTAGGGTTGAAGAACTCAAACATTTACAGGAAATTAAATCCCTATTTTCATTAAAACTCCCCAGCCTAGAATCCTTACAGTAGATAGCCCTGACATTTAAATTGGAATCCACTCCTTTCTTCATTTTGTTGACCAAAGTAATACTGGGAAAATATGGGAATTATCTGTTTACCAAAGTGATACCTATCTCCATCCAAGTATGCTAAACCAAACTCCAAAGCTTCATGGCTGAAATATCCACCTCCTGTTAAGGCCACCGGGTTCAATTCCTGCTGGGATGGTAGTTTTTTCAATTAAATTTCCATTAACTTTTTGCCTCTGTGTCATTAGATGCTAATTCTATGTGCTGCCAAGATGAAAGAGTAAAAGGAAATATCTGATTCATGCATCATGTTGCTGACAAGCGAACGTGACGATGACAACTTCTTAATGTGGGAGATAGGCAAGCCAGCAAGGGGACAGGTCTTTTAGACCAGCACTGGCCATGGCTGAGAAGCAGCAGCAGCTGCAGCAGGAAGGCAATTTGGAAGATAGTGATCACACAGGGGAGGTGCTCAGGATGCTAAGCCCTGGGATGTGGGGAAGGATGCAGGAAGGATGCAGGGAAGGATGCAGGGAGGTTGCAGGGAAGCCTAGAACATGGAGGAGGGGTACCCCAAGGGCAGGATCCTCGGGAGGGGCGATGAAAAGCAGTTGCCTGTTTGGGACAAACTGTTGTGAATGGGGAAAGACAAGACACTGTCACTAAAGGAAAGAAGAAAATGGGAAGCTTAGGTCAAGCTTGGTCCATGCGTGCTTGCATAGATGAGCTAAAGCTCAAGCAGAAACATGCAAACCTCCAGAAGAGCGAGAGGCCGAGAGGTACTGTCCTTGGCAGCTTTTCTTGCTGTGGCTGAAATGCCTGACCAAAACAACTAAGGGGAGGAGAAATTTACTTTGGCTGGCGGTTTCAGAGGTTCAGTCCGCGCTTGGCCAATTCCATTGCTTTAGGCCCAAGGAGAAGTGTAGCATCATGGCTGAAGAGTGTGACAGAGGAGATCTGCTCAGCTCATGGAGGGTCAGGAAGCAGAGAGAAAGAGGGAGGCTTGGAGAGGATCACAGGGAAGATGCACCCTTCCAGAGCATGTCCCACCTGCCTACAGTTACCACCCAGTCAGTCCATTCAAATTAGGTGGACCGATAGGGTGTTAGCTCCCAATTGTAGTCATTTCACCTCTGAATCTTCCTGCATTAACATGGGAACTTTAGGGGGACACCTCACATCCAAACCATAACAGTCACTAAAGAGCAGTTCATGCATTGAAACATAGAATGGTAAGAAATGAGGACCTGGAGAAACAGGGGCCACATGGTAGTCAGCTTTCCATTACTGTAACAAAATATCTTAGATAATGAAAAAGAAGAAAGGTTTATTTTGGCTCACACTTTTGGATGTTTCAGTTCCTAGTCAGTTGACCCTGTTGCTTTGGGGCCTGTGGAGAGGAAGGCCATCAAGGCAGGAGTGCATGGAGAAGGAAGCCTGTTCAGCTCATCAGCAGGAATCAAAGA
The DNA here is from genome assembly GCA_020662805.1 of Glaucomys volans. Lineage (NCBI taxonomy): Eukaryota > Metazoa > Chordata > Mammalia > Rodentia > Sciuridae > Glaucomys > Glaucomys volans. The sequence continues at coordinate 147,346 of JAJEJO010001333.1, read as the reverse complement.
GAGACGAGGAAGAGGCTGGGGTCCCACAATCACCTTTGAAGGCATGCCTCCAGTGTCCTAAGACCTCCCACTAGATCCCCGCTCCGAATACCACTTCCCAATAGCACTGCAGGCTAAGGACTAAGCCATTAACACATGAACCTGTAAGATCCAAACTGCAGCAGGGTGCAACAGTTTTGTAAGCAGGGAAAAGATAAAAAGGCAAAGAAGAACCAAATGAAACTCAAAACATGTTTGATAATTGATTGTGTGCAGAAACCTTTAAAACTGAGGCCCAAGAAGGCTAGCCTGGGAAGACCTGGAAGCAAGTATCCTCATCCTTCAAGTTCTCATGAAAATAGGCTGGGGTGTGGCTCCGGGGCGGTGCATTTGCCTAGCACGTGTGAGACCCTGGGTTCAATGTCCCATACCCAAAAAAGGAGAAGATTTTAGAGTTTCGTTACATAAATCTTAACCAAATGAGCATTGACAGAGAACTTTTTTTTTTTTTTTTTTTTAATACAGAAAGAAGAGATTAAGGAGACCTATTCACTAGGGCTTGTCTGGGCCATTTAAGGACTTTTAAAATGAAATTGAAAAATCATTCCATGTTTTATTTGAACATGCAAAGTACAACACAAGCGATTGCACCTGTAGATTTTTACATATGTGTGCACACATGCATCGTCTGTCTGTAGGTAAAAAGCAGAATTGACTTTTAAAGACCCATAATAAAGCCTGGTACTTATTGAGGGCGTGCTGTCTGCTGCATCGCTCAAACCTTGTCCAGTTGCTGTGTTAAACACTGAGCATCTCGTTATTCACTATACTTACTCTATTAGGGTAAGTATCAGATGAAAAAGTGAGGCACAGAAGTTCAAGTTCAGGTCCTTAGCGTCAGGAAGTAGTCCAGTGAGGATTGGAAGCCAGGCACCCCAGTGCCAGGGCCTGTGTAAACACGACTCTGTGTAACAGCGGTTAATAATTTAAAAATTACATCTGAATAGGTTTGATTTTCATATTTGAGTACAGTTTTGCCTGATGTCATGAGCATATTCACATCAAAATAACATACTAGAGTCCAAATTGGAATAAATAGACTAATTTGATTCAGGGGAACTATTTATTTTATTGATGGAGAGAAGTCACATTACTTCTTAGAAAGGTGAAAAACATCAGTTTAAAATAAATCAGCTGGCCTCAGCAAGGTTTCCATTTGATTCTTGACCTTAGCTAGTGATCAACCTGCGGCCACGTGCCTGTCCGTAGTGCCCTGAGTCTCCTTTGCAGAGAGCCTCATCGACTTCTGTCTATGCCCTGGACAGTTTGAAGGCGCCTGGTACCTTCCATCCACACAGTTTTTCTTCATCTTCTCCCATGTGGGTGCTGACACCTGAGTAGCCTGGCCCGGCTAGGCTGTCGTGTTGGTTTGGAATGCATTTGGCCCCAAGTAACAGAAAATCCAGCTCACAGGGGCTTAAACAAATAAGGGTTTATTTTCCTCCCGAAGAGGGAAGTCTGGAGTGAGCAGCTGTGGTGTTGGTTTAGCTGCCCATTGTCAGAGTTGGAGGCTCTGCGAAGCTGTGGCAGAGCAGGCGAAATGGGGAGGAAGCTGCAGCCCAGCCCTCCCTGATCCCTCCACCCTGCAGGGCCTGGGCCGGATCTGCTGGGACCTGGCTGTAAAGCAGGCTGGGGTTTATCTGGGTAGCAAGGGAGAAGGAAGTCAGATATGGGTGTGAAATAGCTCATCTGCAACATTTGCTCTGGCATCTCAGTGAACCCTCTATTAATTTAAGGAATAGTCTGAATTACAGAATTGTGCAATAAATAAATTACAGTTAAGCTTCTGTTATAAATGAAATTTCACTCTATTGCTTATTTTTATTTTATAACCTTTTTATGAAGTTGAATTAAATCTCTTACACAGTTAGCCCTACATTTTAATCTTATTTTATTTTTAATTTAATCTCTCAAAACATTTAACCCTAAAATTTATTTATTCTTACTGTCGTGGGAAATGACTTTTTTAAAAAGCAAAGGTAAACTTCAACTTAGTTTCTATACAAATGATCTCAATTTCCAAAATGTTGGATTCAAGGTGAGTGAGATTTTTACTCCACTTGTTTGATATTTATTTCTGCATCTATGTTCACTTGGATGAGATTCTCAGAGCAGAATTCAAATAAGATTACCTTTTTCATGGAACTAATAAAAAATTAGCATTAACTATAATTATGTTATATTTTTACTTGCTAGTATGCATTCTTGGAAATGTAAAACATTTCAAGCAAAATTATGCATTTTAATATCTAATAGGAAAATTCACACATATGGGTGTTGTTTCTACACAAGCTCAATCTATAAAATAAGAGGAAACAAAATAATGTTAAAATAAATTGTGAAAAAGAAACAATACTTTTAAGAAAAAAATGAAGAGTGTCTATGCACTTAATGATTGATAGTGGACTTTTCTTTTGGAGGTGGATTATGGGTCAGGAACTACATATTTATCATCTACACAGGGACAGTTTGAGAGTGAAGTGAGTGCCATTAATAATTGGGATTCAGGATGAGAGGCACAGACAGTCACGATTCAGGCAACACAGCACGAGAGTCTTCCTAATTGGACTTGGGTTTGAATCCAGGCTCAGAAATTATGGATTTGATAATTATGGGTAACTTGCATGGTTTGTATCATGTTTTTCTGAGATGTCTGATTTTCGTATAGGCTTGTATTATATGTGTAATTTGAAAAAAGTCAATAAAGGCTTTTAAAGGAATGGACAATGTGAGAATTGCACTTAAAAATATTCTGAAACTGGAAAGCATTTTGTTTTTATCAATGCTAACATTTTATGCAGCAATCTGCCAATCAATGGCAATTTAACACTTGGCTTTTTTAGCTCGTTTTTAGCCAATTCATTCAATTTGAGAAGTACTTATTAAAAGCATATCATAACCAGATATTACTGTGCCCTTTAATCCATAACTTGATTCCATAAAGCAAGTAAAGTAGGTCTTTCTTTTTTTTTTTTTTTTTCCCCAGATTAGAGTCTCACTAAATTGCCCAGGCTAGACTTGAAGTTGCAAACCTTCTGCTCCAGCCTCCCAAGTATCTGGAATTACAGACATGTGCCATCATGCTTGGCTAATGTAAGTATTCTTAATCTAATTTTTAAAGCTTACCTTTGCAAGAGTCAATGACCTGCCCACAATCTCATGCTTGAATTCAAACCCAAGTCCAAAATGTCCTCCCTTCCTATGAACTTGGTTGGATATGATTATTTATCCAAGAGCACCTTTAGTTTTTGGAATATTTCTTTAAAATATGTGCCACATTCTGAAGTGTGTTCTAAAATTGCATTTCAGAGCTAACTTTATTTTCATAGGAATGCTTCTCTAATTTTGTAATGCATCAGTGGGGAAATGATTACTTTATTCCCAATGCTGTGGGAGAGGTATAAGAATTATAAGCCCAGGACCTAAAGACAAATAGAATGTTAGCAATGCCTCAGAAAACTTGAAATGGACCCACATTTTGACCCAGTTATCACACTCCTCAGTTTATACCCAAAGGACTTAAAATTAGCACACTAGAGTAACGCATCCACATCAATGTTTATAGCAGCTCAATTCACAATAGCTAGACAGACATCATCACCCTATGTACATGTATGATTACACGAAAGGTATGAATCTACATCGTGCACAACCATAGATACAAAAAGTTGTACCCCATTTGTGCACAATGAATCAAAATGCAGTCTGGAAAAAAAATGTTAGCAATGCCAAATGCTAGTTACCAATATCAGATAGTTGAAGTAAAAAAGCATCTTTATTTCTAAAGGGTGTCCAAAACCTCTGATCTTACCACAGCACAACTTACTGTAATGTCGATGTGAAGTTAGACGGGAGACATCCCGTCCTACACAGGCACTTAGTCCTCACCCAAGTCCTAGAGGTATTGCTATAAGCGACCTAACTTACAAAGAAAGCACAACATGAAACTTTATGGTGAAACTCTCTTGTCATTTTTATAGATGTAAAATAAATTTTTTAAAAAATTTCAGGTCAATGGATCCAGTACTAAAATTAAGAAGCTAGAAATAAATAGCATCTATTTAACCATGCACAGCTATTGCACGACAGTTCGGGACAGGAAGCAAAGATGAATTATGCTGATAGGCTGTGAAGTGGCAACATTATTTGTGCCTTTTCTTTTAGCCATCAGTCTTGCCTTTACCCATTCCTTTTAAACGATTCCACTGAAAAATGCAAAAGAGCTTAATCCATTCATTTTCTTTATGGGCCCTTAAAATAAAACACCAGAACTATAATTTGCTAATCATGTTTCATCACTCATGTGGATCACGTGCAGGGAGTTAGCTTGGTGAAATCACAAAGTATCAGCTTGGCTGTTACTCTGTAAAGAAGGCCTGCTTTGGCAATGGAAGCATGTGTTGATCCAGAGCCAATCATAGCATTGCAGATTCCACACAGATGCAGCTCCCAGGAGAGGTTTATTTTTATTCTGTTGCGGCTTTCCATCTTCTATGACTGTGATGAAGATCACTGACCTAGATGTTCGCAACAGTGGACATCCCTTTTTATCCATGGGAATTGGGTAAACCACAAGCCCTTCCTTTTATGGTGGTTCCGACTCCAGTGGAAAACGTCTCTGTTGGTGACTTAAGCAATGGACCAACTGACTGGCATGGTTACTGAGCAGTCAGGAACATGCCACTCTGGACATGTGACAGATCTGTGAAAATGTAGTTGACATCACCAAAAATCCGTTCTTTTATTCAGAAGAGTATGTGATATAAGCCAAGATATTTTGATGATTTTTTCAAAATACAAAAGATATTTCTTTTCATTTCCCAACATCCTCAAGAGGAGGTAGGTATTACTGTCTCCATGTTATAAAGGAGGACACTAAGACCCAAAGTTGTTCATTCAGTGACTAATAAACAGCTGAACCAAGTTGGATCTCATGTCACTGGCTTTCAAGTTCATTGCTGTTTTCTTTAGACCATAGTGCTATTTCCTACTAGCTGGACACACATAAGAATGTCTCATGGATGAATGAAAGACCCAAAGGCAGTTTGCAGATGCAAGCCCAAGGCAGTTAGCAGACACGAAGATTTGGACCACATGCAGTCTGTGTCTCCTTTCAGAATTCCTGTGAAAAGTGTGAATTTTGGGGGTAGCTTGTTCAAACTGTTTCTGTTTAAGGTTTCTTGTTGGTCTTTTCCCAGTTATCTACCAACTCGCTGGTGCACTAAGCTTCTTTACTTCCATCCTGGTGTGGAAGATTCATTTTTTAAAATAGAGACATTTATAGAATACACATTTATTTATAGAATATGCATTTCAGATCCTAACTTTTGTGTAGACATACATAAGTTGGGTTGGTTCAAAGTCTCTTTGTTATATCTTCTTTAATGTCCCCTTCTTCTTCGTCCTATAACCTTCTTTCTCATATATAGCCATGACTCATTTAATAGTGTTTTGGTCAACAATGGCCTGCTCATATGATAGAGGTTCCATAAGATTATATTGCTTAGAGATATTGTGGCCATCTTAATTTGTTAAGTACACTCTATAATATCTGTGCAATGGTGAAATTGTATTTCTCAGAGCATATCTCTGATGTTAAATGACATGTGACTATAGTAGTAGAGATTGTTGAATGAATGAAAACACCATGTATTAACTTCCCACCTGAGTTAGTCAACTTTTAAGGAGAAAGGATTTGTTTATCTTGGCTCACAGTTTTGGAGATTTCAGCCCATGGTGGCTTAGCCTCATTGCCTTTGGGCCTGTGGTGAGGCAGCACATCATGGGAGGAGCTTGTGGTGGAGGAAGATGTTAACCTCTCGGCAGCCAAGAAGTAAAGAGAGCTATGCGGAGGATCCAGGGTACCAGTGTGTCCTTCAAGGGCACGTCCCCACCAGCCTGACTTCATTCTACCAGGTCCTCTTCCTGAAAACCCCATGACCTCCCAACAGCACCAAGGCTGCCGAGGACCAAGCCTTTCATACACAGGTTCTGGGGTGCATTGCAGACCCAGCCACAGTGCATGAGCATCTCCTGATGACCAGTCCTTCCTGGAGCATCTCTGGAGCAACCTCAGATTCTCTCCCACAACACCTCGGTTTGTGTCTTACCTTTTTCCTTATTGGTTACATCACCTGGGCCATCCCACTTCATCTCCCTAAACTTTCATGAAAAATCATTTGCCTCATCGATGTCATGTAGAATAAATTGGGACAGTGCAGATAAGAGCAGCCTTATGCCATCAAAATGGTCTACAGAGTTCAGGTGCTGGGTATCTGCCCCCTCCTTCCTATGGGACCGATTTATCCCGTGGGTACCTGCTCCCTACTGAGTTGCTTAACACATGGAGATGAAGTCACATTTGGACCTGAAATGATGCAAGGGGTTCTAATTTCAGTGATAGTGGAATTCTTGCTCTGCATGGCCTAGACTCTCTTCTAGGACCCCACAGCATCTAGAATCTCCCTTCCCGGTAGAGCTAACTCCCTTCCTGGCAGAGCTTCATAATTCAAGGAATTATGAATATTTGGTTACATGTCTGTTCTCCCTCCTTAAGAACAAGGAGCCAATGTCTGTAGCCACAGTACTTGACTGACATTTGCACACAGTAGGCACTCAATAAATGTGTAATAATAATAGGTAATATTTACTGAGCATTTAGTCCATGCCATTGCTTTAAATGCCTTGTGTATACCAATTCATTTCCTCCTCATATCAATAAAATTATCCTTATTTTATTGATGAGAAAACTTAGGTTTAGGGACATTAAGTGCCTGACCAAGGTCACCAGGCTGTAAGTGATAACCCTGGAGGGTCGGGATGTGAGCCTGGGTCTTCTGACTTGAGAAAGTACTTCACTGTCACCCTTGGCTACCTTGAAGACATTAGCAATCACCATAGAAAATCTGGACAATGAAGGAAAACAGCTAAGGAAAAAGTATTATTTCCTTCATTATTTTACACACGAACATAATTCTGCCACCTAGAGAAAACCACACTCGGTATTTTCCTCATTCTGAGGGTGGCATGTTGTATGGCAGAGTTTCTACTGTAAATGAATTTATAGCTATTTTTTACGCTTAGCATATCAAAATCATTTCTAATGACAAAATATCTGTACATGAATGGGTGGATTATTATTTACCCAAACAACTCCCATAATTGGGCACTGTATTTTTCCTTCCAGTTTTAAATGATTCTGTAATTAACATTTTTGTGCATAAATCTTTTGTGTGTATTATATTTCTGTGTGGTTCACAGAGAGGATGTTATTGATATTTTTGATACACAGAGCCAAATTGCTGTCTGCAAAGACGGTCCTAATTTACACCTCCAGCAGCAGGGTCTGAGCAAGCCTCAGATTGGGAGTGTCTGAAAGCAGGCCCCAGGAGACTCTGCCTGCGGAGGAGGAGGCGGCCGGAAGTCGGGAGTTCAGCAGCGCTGGCCTTGAACGCCCTGATCTTCACTTAGAAGTGGAACGAAGCAAAGCTGCCCACAGCAGAGGTGGAGTCTGCTCTCTGTGGCTGCATAGCCACCAGGGCCAGGTTTGGACCTGCTCCCGTCTTGTTGCTCCCGTCTTGCCAGGTGCAGTGAGTCAGAGGCCTTTGCTCATCAGCAGGATAACGCAGCTTTAGTTTGACCAGAGAAGAGTTCAGCACCTTCCCGAGACAAGAAGATATTCTCAAATTGTCTCTCCGTGTGTGTGTGTGTGTGTGTGTGTGTGTGTGTGTGGTGTGTGTTTTGGATGTGTCGTGTGTGATGCATGGGGTGTGGGTGTG
>JAJEJO010001333.1:109236-139519 GCA_020662805.1 Glaucomys volans | reverse complement strand
TTGTTCTCTGGCACTTTGCGAGGACTTCAGGGCCCCATGCTGTGGCCTCTTCATTAATACCTGGGAGGCTGTCTCTAGCCTATGGTGCTTCAGTATATGAATTAAAAATGCATAATTCACCAAGGGTCGAACTTCATATCTTGTAAGGTTTTAATTATCCAGGAGATACTTTCACTCTTCTCTGCCTTTCTCTTGTGCTTAGAGTTGTTTTTGTTTTGTTTTGTTTTTCTTTCTTTTTGGCTTTCTCCATCTCTGCGCATGCCCCCGTCTCTTCTCCAACTCTTGCAGTTATGTCTTGATTGCAGGACACTCGGTCCAATACATTCAGGGGTTCCATTTTTATTGTTTGTCTTCACAATACCTATATTCACCTGTTTATATCTCTTGGCATTAAAAAAAATAACCCCAAGTTAAGCAAGAAGAACATGAGCTCTCCATCCCAGAGCGCAGACCTGCTGGTGAGTGCTGGTGAGGGGCAGCAACGGAAGCCATAGATAATTTTCTGCAACAAAACTACCTCCTTTGACAAAAAGAGCCAGAATCCATTGAGACAGAGTTGGGAGTCTGTTCCTTGGGCATGTGAAAACTTTGATTTTAATTAACACCTCCGGTTTTAAAATCAGATAAACCTGGCTCCATTTAATAGTTTATGAACTTGGCAATGTCTTTTCAGTCTCAGTTGCTTCATCTATAAAATGGGGATAATGACATTAACCCTATAGGGTGGTTGGAAGGATTAAGTGAGATAAATCATATAGATCACTCAGCACAAGGCTGGCTTGTGTGTTCCAAAAATCGTGTTAGCCACAATTATTTTAATTGTTATTTTTTATCATCATCATCCTCATTATTTATTTGACTCATAGAATTTCTCACTTAACCTATCCTATAGGATGGAAAGAAGTATGTAGTTTTTCTTTCTAAATGTAGCCTCTCTTTGTCTGATAATCCCAACAGGTGAAAGTGAGGGGAAGTCTTTCCCAGCAACCTGTGAATATTGTGATACGAATGGCACATTTGCTGAATTTCTTCTCCTTTTGCTATTGTTTGGGAAACAGCTGTTTCTTTCCATGGCTGCCAAGGAGTGTTTGATTATAGGGTTAACTGATCCCTAAGTGGAGAGGGAAGAACATGGAGACACCAGAGAAAATATTTGTGAAGAAGGGAGCGTCCCAAACATAAATATGTCTCCAACTTGCAACCGCATCTTTCAAAACAGTGCCCTGAGCTGGCCCCTCTATGTACCGCTGAGGACTTGCTGATATGACTTCACTGTCACGTACCCTCCTCTCCTACGGTGCCTCCTATAAAAACAATAAAATATTAATAACAGAAAAGGACCTTCCTGAAGATGCAGCATGTTATGACAAGTATTAGCAGCAATTCCATAAGATGTAATTTCAGGCACATATTTTTTTAAAAGCATGCCCCAAATCTATGGTGTGCTTGATTCAAATCGGCTGCTGAGGGCTGATGTGTCTCCTTGAATTTTACCTTTCATTGCTCGAGTTCCCTTGCACAATTTCTCTTCCCTGTCCTCCCATGATCAATTTTCCACTTGCAGAAAGCATCCCATCTCTCAAAGGCTGGCTTCTCAGTACCTGGTAAAGCTTTCCATCTTTCTTTTCTATAATTCTGGGAGGTGGTGGTGGGGCAGGGGGCAAGAAACCTTTAAAATCAACAAGTAATGTTTCTGTGGGTTTGAAAAATCCCCTTTAGTTCTTCTGGGTCTTGAATCATTTCAATAGACTGCCAACATGCCCCTGGGCTTTCTTTTCATGTAATAAACTGATAGAGGACAGAAGACCCACTTGGTTGGGACCCAGGTGAGGTATCTGATCTCCACGTGGGTGACCACCTCACTGGCTCCACCATCACAAGGGAACACAGGTCAGTGGCAGGAGGACAGAGTGAAATCATCTTTTCTGTGCGCCATCTTAATTCGAATGGACTGACTGGGTAGTGACTCTAGGCAGGTGGAATGTGGCTGGAGGAGGTGGGTCACAGGGTGCATGCCCTGGAAGGGTACATCTGCTCTGTGACCCCTTCCTCTTTTGCTCTCCCTGCTTCCCGGCCACCATGACAACAGCAGCTTCCCTCACCACGCCCTTCTACCCTGATGCTCTGCCTCACTTGGGCCTGGGGCAAGGGAGTTGCCCCACCATGGACTGAACCTCTGAAATCATGGGCCAAAATTAACTTTTTTCTTAATTGCCCTGCCTGGTATTTTGGTCATGGTGACAAAAAACTAACACGCCATGTAACTCTTAGGGGGTGGTTTCAGCATCTCGGGGACAGTTTCTAAGACCTGTGTGTTAGCTCGTTGAATGCTCCCAACACCATGCTGCAGCGGGTGTTATGTGTACACCTGTGTGCATTTGTTGATGTGAAATTCATATAATGCAGACATTCGAAGTGAGCCTTTCAGGGATGTTCCATAACTTTGCGACATTGTGCAACCACTGCTTCTATCTAGTTCTAGAACATTTTCATCATCCCCCAAAGGAAACCATGTATCAATTATATTAGTTTCCTGGTCTAGTGTAACAAAGTAACAGAAAATGGGTGGACAAGCAGAAATCTACTGTCTTGCAATTCCCAGTGCTGAGGCAGAAATGAAGGAATCCGCAGGACACTGCTCCCTCTGAGACTCAGCCTTCCCTCTGTCTTCCCAGTTTCTAATGTGGCCAATGATCCTAGTCATCCTTGGCCTCTAGCTGTGTCACCCTAATCTCTGCCTCCATCTCTAAATGGGCATATGCACCTTGTCTTCCCTGTGATCACATTTCCCTTTTTTGATGAGGACACCTGTCAAGTTGGATTAGGAAGCACCTTAGTGACATAGTTTTGACTCAATTACCTCTGTCAAACTCTCTTTCCAAATTTGGTCACATTCTCAGGTGTTTGGGTCTAGGACTTCCAAGTATCTTTTCTGGGGAGCATAATTTAACCCAGAACTCTCACTAAGCACTCAGTCCTCTTTCCTCTCCCCTTAGCCCCTGGCAACCACCAATCTGCTTCCTGTTGCTATGGATTTCCCAACTCTGGACATTTCATATGAATGAAAGCCTGCAATAGATGACCTTTTGCATCTTCTTTCATGGAGCTTCATGTTCTGGGGTTTATCCAAGAGCTGGTGTGCACAGTACTTCACTCCTTCTTATGGTTGGATCCTCTTGTCCTTATTTTCCAGATGAAGACACTGAGGCACACAGTGACTGTGGGGTATCCAGAATGGTAAAAGTTGTCCAAGGGCATTTGAAGGATGGTGACTGATCCTCATATTCAGCTGTCCTCTGTTTGTGCTGTGCAGCGACCTCCATTCTTTCCAAGTCTTCAGATTCTTCCTCACTTTACTATTTTCTATTAAGTGTAGTTTGGGGAAATAATTCAAGGGGGCATCGTGGAGATGACTAGAAGACACAAGCCCTGGGCAGCCATGAATTCATGGATGTCTGACTCAGCTAGTTGTTGATGTGTTAAGGGCAAGTAGGATTTGGGGGATGGACGGAGGGGGTTTAGGACTTGGGACAGCCTCACACAGCTTTGTGTCATCTGCTCGAGGTCACAGAAGCTCTCCTGTCTTGAGAATAATCATATCCCCCTTAGGACTGAGACCCACTACCAAAGTACTTTGTGTCACCAGAGTCATTGAAGTTGTTCTTACATCAGATGGGTTCCAAGCTTTTTTTTTTTTTCTTTTTTTCTTTCTTTTCTTTTTTCTTCTTTGTTTCTTTAGTACTAGGGATTGAGCTGAGGGGTATATCTCCAGGAACTATGTCCCAGCCCTTTTTTATTTTGAAATAGGGTCTTGCTAAGTTGCTTAGGCTGGCTTTAAACTTGTGATCCTCCTGCCTCAGTCTCTGGAGTTTCTGGGATGACAGGAATGATGTGTCATCCTGCCCAGAAATCCAAAGATTTTAAAACTCACATGAGCCAAGTTGCCAAGCCAGAAAGATCTGGTCCTCTACAATGCGAATGGAGGACTTTGGTGGGCTCCTTTCAGGAGCTGGGCATAGGCTGGTTTCCTTTGGGCAGCCATAACAAGCCCCATAGAATGGTGCCTTGAAGCAGCAGAGGTGCCTTCTCCCCCAGCTCCAGACCAGGGCTGGGAGAGCCGATGCCTTCTGAGGGCTCAGGGGAGAGTCTTTCACTTGCACATGGCCAGGGACAATGAACTTCGGGTCTAAGTTCCTGGTGGGAGAACGTGCCAACCCCTTTGCCCCCCTAGCAATGCAGGGTACAAGCCAATTGTGTGGTCCTGGCCTCAGCCTGTCTGAGATCACAGAGCCACCAGGACATGGAGTCATTGTCATCAGGCGTAAACATGAGCTGTTCTGAGTTTAGAACAAGTGAATGCATGCGGGGAACAGGCAGAACCCTCCCACGTGGAGTGTAGATAGAAGATTCAAGTGCTGTGCAGTCCCTACCCCACAGGGTGAGTCGTCCATTGTGTAGCGTGCACCTATAATCCCTGTAAGTCAGCACTCGTACCCATGGGTTTATTCAGCCTTGAGTTGAAAATATTGGAAATAAAATTGTGACTGAATTCAGCATGCACAAACTTTTTCCTTGCCATTATTCCCTGAACAACACATCAACTCTTAACAATATTTACATTATATTCATGGAGATTTAAGGCATACAGAAAGATGTGCGAGGTTATGTGTGAATACGATGCCATTTTATACTAGGGACTTGAGCATCTGCAGAGCGGTCTAGAACTAACTCCCTCAGATCCTAGGGATGACTGTATTTACCTTTTGATGTAATAATGTTGGATTTTTTTTTCAAAAGTTTAAATCAAATCTTTTCAGTTGCAAAAGGATGCACTTCTAATGAAAAATAAGTACTAAATAATCTTTTCTCAGGAATGTGGATGATGACCAAGAAACTGACCCAAATGCTTGTCCCCGGTTGCCATCACTCCAGGGACTATAGTAACGTGGCTGACCAAGGTAAACCCAGAAGACACAAATCTTACCAAAAATCTATTTAAAAAATCATAACAATTGGAGAAGAGAATTATTCCTGGTGAGCCTTAACTTGTGCTATTATGTTTCTATATCACTCTGGAAGTGAGACTTTCCAGTTAGGATGGTCCTCTTCCTCCTCCTCCTCCTCCTTCTGTAACTGGGGATTGAAGCCAGGGGTGCTTAACCACTGAGTCATATCTAACCCTTTAAAAATATATTTTATTTTGAGATAGGGTCTTGCTAAGTTACCTAGGGTCTCTCTAAGTTGTTGAGGCTGGCTTTGAACTCTCGATCCGCCTGCCTCAGCCTCCTGAGCTGCTGGGATTACAAATATGTGCCACCATGCCCAGCAAGATGGTTATTCTTCCAAGCTATTTTTGCTTTCACCTTTTCTTTCTACAAGGAAAGCAGTAGTTATTAATGAGTTGTGTCCATTAGCAGAAGAACTTCATGTGTAGCTAGTTGAATGATGCAGTTTTACATCAGTTTCTTCCAAAGAAAGCCAGTAAACTTAGTGATGACTTTTTTTTTTTTTCTCCATCCAATTCATGAACTCAGAGCAAAGCTTTTGGAAGTTCATTCTGTTGAAGATACAGCAGCTAATATTATCGTGATTTATAGCTTCATTTTAAAACAACTCAACAACAGAAATAGCAGAGGTACTGCAGATATAGATTTTGGTGGAGCACAGCAAAATGAGAAAAAACTGTGTTATTACTAAATTAAGAAATCTATGGAACAGAAACGTATTTGGAATTAGACGCGATGCGTTCATAGTTCGTAACTGCATCCAAACAAGCTGTGAGAGTCTCCCAACAAAATAGAAGCTATAGTTGACAGACATAAATATTTCTATTTATACACAGAGAAATTGAAATGCAAAATATTTATGATGGAGATGATGCTGAGTTGAAAAAGTGTTGCAGGCTGGCAGAATGTGCCTTTTATCTTTTCTGCGTGTTCTTAGATTTTAGAAATGTTTGAACCTTGAAAAGGCTACTTTACACATCAACCGAGGCATTCTATAATATGGATTGCCTTTTATTATTTAAAGAAATAACTCCTCTAATTTTTTTTTCATTTTATTCAAAATCAGTTGGAAATTCTTAGTTAAGAATTCAAGGTATGGTGAGCCAAAGACTTCAGCTCTTGAAGCTTTTAGGAAAATGTAATTATTGAAAACAGAACTTCTACTTACAAAACCAGAAGAGGAATTTAACAAATCAAACAATGTAAATGTGAGATTAAGTAATTAGGCATTATAATATCTTGATTTATGGAAAGAAAGCTTTGAATGAAGGGTTTACCTGTAATCGGATGTATTCTATACTCAAATAGAATGAAATTGAGAATACCCGTGAATTTTTAGCATCTAAATTTAGCAAAGCATTTTTAAAAGCCCGAATAGAGATAACTTGTTTGGTGAGTTTTATCTTGTAAAATATTTGTCAAAAAATTTCTCTGAATAAAGAAAAAGGGACAGAACCTGTGAAAATATTTAACCTGAAATAGTAACACATTCCAATAAGAAAAAAAATAGAAATGAGAATATCTTTCAGTTATGAGAATTAATTCTTAATTTATGAGGTACCTTAGAATCTGTAGTCTTTTCTTTACTGAAAATACTATGGTCAACTGAGAAGAGTCAGTGGAAGGTGTCAATAATTTCAATTTTATAAAATTATAAAACACAACTTTGAAAAAGATTGCAGGCAATTTTGTGAAAAAAATTTACAAACACATATTAATATTTATTCTTTAGAAAAATATCAACAACATGTTATTAGGTATAGATGTGACTCCAGAACTGATTACAACAATTAGGAACCAAGAATAATATTCTGCTTATATTACTTTTCAGTGTTCAGACAAATCAAAATAAATACAAAACTTTTGGTTTGTTGTGCATTGATTTTTTTTATTTTTAAAAATGATGCTTACCTTTGAAAACAATTTATGACTTTAGCTATTTTATAGACCTACCATTATATAAACCAATTTGTCAACCTGTAAATGCATACTTTAAAAAATTATATATTGTATTCATTCTTCTCTCACTCTCAAGATTACCCCAGTGTGGGTAATAGATTATAGGCACATAGTTAGAACAGATGTCCATTTTGAGGGTTGCTTTTGAATCCCATGGCTGTGGTTATGGCTCTGACAATGATTGACAGCTCTCCACCCACTCTGCATCCAGAGTCCTGAATGCCAAGAAGAGAAGAGCATGCGCAGGCAGAGGCTGTTTGTAGCTCTGGGTGAGTGTGTGCTGACGGTTCTAGTCCTTCCTTCCCGCTCATTTGACCTCCCTCCCCACATCCTGTGGGTGACAATGACTTCCATCTCTCATAGGTAGCTCTTCATTCAGTAAATAATCAATTAGAAAAAGTTTTTTTTGATGATCACATTTGCATTCATTATCTATCTTTGATGAATCATTTTATTGGTTACTTACACTGCAATATATGATTCCTTGCAGGGTAGGAGGAAAATGTAATTCGTTCAGTACCATTTTGTATTACACACAAACACACCCACTAACGAGATCAGTCTAAGAGTCAAATAATTAGGTAATTCGAGTTTTAAAGGCCTGTATCATGCAGAAATCCACGGTGGGTTTTGCTACAGGTGATTCACAAACTCAGGTGACATAGAGAATACATTATTATGCCCTTTATAGTAGAACATGGGTTTTTGCTATCAAAATATTCACTATTCAGTGGAATTTCAGAAAAGGATTTGATTTGGATAATGAAGACCAGCTGTACCTGGTGAGTAACTTTTTAAATGCCAGGTACTGATCTCAGCACTGGGAATTCAACATTGAGCCCGGGAAAAATCTTTATTGTATAGTGCTTATCTTTGGGAGGAGGGCAGGAACCCATAAACACGCAATATGAAATGCATCAGGGGAGATGCATGTTAAGAGGTACATAAGCCAAGTGAGTGGGAAGTGAATGGATGGAAGAGGTGCTACTTTATTTGGTCAGAAAAAGTCTTTGTGGTGAGGTGCAGAGACCTGAATGCAAAGAGAAAGGAAGCCCTTGGTATCCAGGGCAGGCAGACCAGGCCAGGATGAGATGGAAGGGGGCCCGGAGAGCTTGAGGAAGAGAGGGGCCAGGGCAGCTGGGGCATGTCGGGGAGGAGGACGAAGATGGAGAGAGGGGAGGAGAGGACCCAAGCGGTGGGAGCTGGGGAGATCTTGGAGGACGTGGTAGGTCAGAGTAAGGACTTTAGGTTTTATCCTGAGTGAGATCGGAAGTCACTGGAAGTTCTGAGCAGAGAAATGATATAATATGATTGCCATTTGCAAAGGATCATTCTAGCTACTGTATAGAGGAAATTGTGTGTGTGTGTGTGTGTGTGTGTGTGTGTCAGAGAGAGAGAGAGAGAGAGAGAGAGAGAGAGAGATGAAGCACATTGGGGCACAGAAGGGGAGGCAACAGGGGAGAAGTAGGAAGGTTCTGGACAAATTTTGGGGTTAAGATGGCATGGCTTGTGATGCATTGGTGGCGGGAGGCATGTGAGGTCTTTCTGCTTGGTTGTTAGGATGAGTGGAGTTGCCATTTTCTGAGCAGGAGAGGATTGGGTTTGGATGGGGTGCAGCCGGGGAGGCAGAAGTTCACTTGTGGTCTCGTTACATTGCAGACACTTCTAGGACAGTTGAGGGAAGGTAGTGGTTGATGACTTAGCTCTCTGTGCTCTGGTGATTTCATCAGTAGGTTGGAGCTTTTAAGATTACTCCATAATAGGATTGCCCTAGGGATTAGCAGAGTTAACAGGTTCAAGTGCTCTGCAGAGCTTATGGCACCCACTCAACATTATTACTGTGAACACCTTTGGTTAATTCACATTTTTTGAAAAAAACTCAAATCTAAAGAAAATACCAGTGCTTGAGTGCACTGGAGCCGTGGAATGAATGTGGAATGAATGCTGGAAATGTTTCATCTCCACTCATCCAAGGCCTCACTTACAGATGAGAAGACCAAGGAAGGCCAGGAAATCTCCAGGCATGAGTTTGAGCCTGGGATTCTGGAAGCCTCGGCTCTTTCCATCTCCTAGTCCTTTTCAAGTAACAGTATGTTTTACTCCCTGGGGTCTCAATTTTGAAGGACATTTGCTAAATATCCAGGATGGTTTGATGCTTGGCAAAGCTACTTGTAGGTTTCATCTTCAGAGAGCTGGGCGGGCTGACCGAGCCCAGGGAGAGCACACCTGGAGTGGAGCAAGGTTCCCTCTGTGCCTTATTTAGAGGGTGGGATGTGAGGAGGTGGCTTTCCACTTGGTGACTTCCTGTTGACCAAGCCTTGGGGGCACGTGGCTGCTGGTGCAGGTGAGCCAGCCCCGTCCAGCACTTTCTTTTGTAAGTACATCGCTCAGTCAAGCATCTTCTGTCATATGAACCTACTCGACCAGAGGGAGTGGGGGACAAGACAGAAGTCGGCCATGAAGTTGGATGTTTCTACTGCTCTTTGTATTTTATGGTTATCTAAGGCTTCCTTTTCTCCCATCTCCCCTGTGTTCCCCTTGCTCCCCTTCCCCAGCCTCTGGGTTAATGCTGTTCAGATCTTTTCCATTCTTTTAGAGGTGGTAATTAATACATAATTTATCCTTAAGCCCTGTGATGTCTGAAGTTTCTGGAGAGGTTTCTGGTCTGAAGTTGCTGGCCTGCAAATCAGCACGCTGGACTCTTTCCCAGGAAGGCCTGCTTCTCTTTGTGCACTGGGAAGCCGAGAGCCAAGCATATTCCCAGGGCTGGCTAACTCTTCCCAAAGTGGGGATTTCTTTTACAGCTGCTGAACCAGTTAAAATGACCACACCTCCCTCACTTTTTCTAGAAAAACCTAGTCCCAGTGTTTAAGAACCAGTCCCAAGGTGCTGTGAGACTGTGGAAGGACGTCAGGTCCAGGACTGCAGAGTGCACTACACGGAGGACTTCCCGTCAGAAGTGCAGTCCTGGGTGTCAGCAAGACCAGGGGACCCTCTATATACGGAACAGGACATATAATGGTCAGGACAAAGGTGACTTCATCCAAGCTGGACTGGATCTGGCTTATCTCAAGTGAATATCACGATGTCAGACAAAATTCTTGCTGCTGTTGTGAAGGGCTGCATACCACTCTAATGGCTTTGTTTATTCACAGTGTGCTGGGAAATGGTGTGGGAAAACCAGACCAGGGTTTCTCAGGGTCGGTCATGGCTGCCATCAGGTCAGGTTGGATCCCTACACCTTCCCTATGGGAATGTGCGCTCAGCCCGAACCCTGATAGCCAGGAGAGGCTCCCCAGAAGCTCTGCTTCACAGTGTAGCTCAGAGCATGCTGGTGAGCAGGAGAGGAGGTGGCTGGGCAGTGGAGCTTGGGACAGTGCAGGCTGGACAGGCAGGGCCAGAGGGGCGGGATTATACTGAGCCGCCAGGTGGTGTGGCAAGGACGGCTCATGGACACCTTTGAATCCCTTCCCTTCTTCTTCCTTCCCATGGACACGGTTTGTTTGTAGCAGGAATGTTACAAATTCTTAAGGAGTGAATGAGATGTAAGGGAGTTCTACTGCAGTGGTTTGTATGTGTCCCCCAAAAGTTCATGGGTCAGAAACTGGATCCCTCGCTTAGCATGATACTGTATTTAGAGGTGGGGCCTTGGGAGTAATTAGGATTAGATGAGGCCATGAGGATGGGGTGCCATGATGGAGTTAGTGGTTTTATGAGCGAGGGACCTGAGCTAGCAGCTGACTCGTCTGGCCGTGTGATGCCTCCGCCATGTTGGGATGCAGCAGGAAGGCCCTCACCAGATGCTCATCAGATGGCAGAATCGTGCTCTTGGACTTGCCAGCCTCCAGAACCAGGAGCCAGAAAAATTTCAATTCATAAATTACCTGTTCTCAGGCAACAGAAAAAGGACTAAGACACTTCCCAAATGGGACTTCTAATAAAAAGGTACAGAGTCTGGAGTAGGAATTTTGATCATGAAGATGGAGTCCTGTACGAAGGATGGCAAAGCAGAAAGATGCCAGGAGCTTGAAACTTGGTTGACATGCAAATGGGCTCTGGCAGTCCTTCACTTGAGCCTATTTTTAGATGAGGAAAAAAACATCATCGCATTTGACCAAGCTGCAGTATGGGGTTTGTTATGTATGGTTGAAACAGTCCTGAGAGCAGCTTCGCAGCCCTCCTCTTGCAAGCTTGACTCTGACACTTTTATAGCCTTAGGAACAGTACGTGAACTCTCTGAGCTCCAGTTTCTCCATTTCTAAAATGAGGACAGTAGTATCTTCCTTGCTGGGATCTGGAAGGATTATAGGATGCTCCACACCCATTGAGCATTTTGTGGATTTGCACTGTGGTTGCTGATAACCCCCATGTTTTGTCCATCTGGGGAAGGGTGAGCAGTGAGGGTTGATGGAGTACGTAAGGAAGAGGCATTTGGAGGGAAGGAGGTGAGCTCTTGGCAGTAACAAACAAGGCAGGAGACCAGAACCCTCGAAGGACAGATCTGCCAAGTCTACTGAACAGAAAACAGATCCGAATGTGTGAACCTGCCAGAGGCAAAGGCCATCTCAGCTAAGTTCTCCTTAGATATTTCTTACCAAGGCAGGAAACCGGGGTCTGGGCACGGGTGGGCTGGGTATGCAGGTGCATGCACGTGAGTGGCTGCAGCTGGTGAGGAATGAGGGCCCTGGGGCTGCAGGCAGGTCCTCACACTAACATCACAAGAATGAAAGAACTGATGTGTGTGTGTCCATGTGCACATGCTGGACCTTGGCAGTGGGAGGTCAGAGAGTGATCTTTTACAAATGGAATTCTAATTTCCTCAGCACTGATTAAAAACCCTTGGCTAAAAACAAAGAGCAACAACAGAAACCTTTGCTGCTTCTATTTATATGCCCAGGAGGAGGATTACAGCGTGACAGCTAAGGGGTACAGGTTTTCTTTGGAGGGCAGTGAAAAAGTAGCAGAATTGATTCTGGTGATGAATGCACAATTCTGTAAATACTGAATTCTATACTTGATATAGGTAAATTTTATTGTATTTGAATTATAACTCAATAAAGTTGCAAAAAAGGAAAAAGACTGTCGTGTTGATTCCTTGTTGGCAATTGCACGAGGATTCCTGTGGAACTGACTGCCAGCCCCTCTAGTCTGATCACCTGCAGGTGCCAGGTGCATCTTCTCCCCCTGCCTCAGGGAGCTGTTTGCGTTCTCCTGGCTGAGCACGTGTCCTGCCTCTGGGCTGCAGTGGTGGCTGCTCCCTCCTAGCAGAATCCTAGTTCTGGCCCTGCAGAGTTCAGTTTCGCTAACATTTCTTCCCTTGACGGGGTTGCTTCCTACTGTTGCTTCATCTAGCTGCCATTCTCTCCAGCAAGGCTACAGGCTACTGGAGGGCAGGAATCACATTGTATCGATTTATCTTGGGTCAGTGGTACCCAAGGGTGGGGTACTCCAGGGGTGGGAGTGGGGAGAGGAATCACCCCAGTAGGGGTAATGACAGTGATGGCTTCCATGCAGTGACAATATAGGGAGACTGGCAGTCTCATCACTGAGTTTACATTTTCCACAATGGCCCTCTTGTTGCTTTGCACCCAGGGCTGACCACTGCCACCTGCCCTGCCTTCTTATGCATTGAGCGCAGTATCTTGGAGGTAGTAGGTACTTTATGAATGAGCCCTGAGGACCAGGAAAAGACTAGGGAGGAAGTTCTGCTTTAAGTGCAAGAAACAGCCAGAACACAGGGACACTTAACAGGCCGTGCCAGAGAGAGAGCCTCAGGACCTACAGAGAAGTCGGGGACTTGAGGAAGCTTGTTGATCTGGTGGAGTATTCTCAAGGTCTGGAAGAAGTCTTTAGGGAAAAATGTACGTGGTGATGTCATGACAAGCATCCCAGACTGGCTGACTTGGACCACATACTTTATCCTCCCGGTTCTGGAGACTGGGAAATCCAAAGTCAAGGCACTGGCAGATGGGGTGTCATGAGGGCCCACTTCTTGGTTTGCAGATGGCCGCCTTCTGCAAAGGAGGAGAGCAGGCAGCAAGAGCGAGCTCCCCTGTCTCTTCCTTTGGAGGCACTAATCCCCTTGGCAAGGGCTCCACTCTCCTGGCCTAAAGGTCCTGCTTCCTAATGCCGTCACATTGGGGTTCAGGATTTCAACATATGAATGTTGGGGGGACACAAACACCCTGGCCCTAACAAAGTGACTATTGCTGTTTAAGATTTCTTCCATGTGCCTTTTTTCCTAGCCACTTTCCCTGTCGGTCTACCCCGATGTTTCCATTGGTTCTCCATTCTGGAAATTTCCTCTCTCTCATCAGCTACAAAGGCAAAGATTTGTTCTCTAGGGTCTCTAAGAAAACGAATAAACTTAACTTCTTGTAACATTTAAAATTACTGAGCAACTGCAATGTTTTGGGTGCAGGACTACACTAAGAATCTGCTAGACATTAGACAGAAGTGGGTACTCTGAATGTATCATCTCATCCCATCTCTAATGAAATCTGTGTTAGCTAGGGTCAGTAACATGAGCTGCTTATGTTCATCAACCTTCTGTCACCGTGACAAAATACCTGAATAAAACAACCTGAAAAAGCAAAGATTTATTTGGGTTCATGGCCTGAGAACCAAAACATGAACCATGAACCATGGCTGGTTGGCCCCTTTGCTCCAGGGCTGTGGTGGAGCAGAACATCATGGCGGGAAACCTGTGGAAGAGCAGAGCTGCTCATGTCATGGTGGCCAGGAGCAGAGAGAAGGGGCCGAGGACAGTCTTCCCTTCAAGAACATGACCCCTGAGACCCCCTTCCTTCCACTAGGTTTCACCTCCTGAAGTTTCCACCACCTCCCAATAGTGCCACCAGCTGGGGACCATGCCTTTTTTAACACATGACCCATGATCCACATCCCAGATCCCAGATCCAAACACACATCCTAGATCCAAATTATAACATTTTTGTAATAAACAACTTCCCCAAATCTCAGTGGGTTAATAAGATAAGATTATTTTTTTCAAATCACAATCCAATATGGCTTCTGTGGTGTGTGTGTGTGTGTGTGCATGTGTTTGACTGGGAGACTGCTCTTTGTAGCCTCTCCTGGACCCAGAAGCCTTCCATTCCATGGCCCTACTTTGGTGTGGCCCGCAGGTCTTCTGCTGGGTCTTTGCCCCATCTGGTTAACGGGCAGCACAAAGCACATGCTAACTGTGGGAAAGGTCTCACAGGCCAGGCCTGAGAGTGGCCTTCAACTGTCCACATCCTGCTGGCCGGAGCCTATTCACCCAGGCACACAGGGCATGCTGGGAAATGTCATTTGGAGAGAGACAACTGTGAGAGCCACTGCTTGCAGGTTGGCCACCTTTAGCTATCTTCTGGCACAAAGGATCCATTCCTAAGGGGCAAGCTTGTCATCCACCGTTCTAAACCCCTCACCTTGCTCTGGCTCAAAAATATGTAGTCAGCACGTCCCTCCTGAGTTGAGTGGATTGGAGAAGCAGACCCGGTGGCAGTGATGAGTGATTCGTCAATCACCCTTCCCCAAGATGGTCTGGGAAGGTCTTAGCTGGCAGCCCTTGCCTTCTGGGCTGGAAGGTTGACAGCTGGAGTCCCTGGCTCCCACCCGAGGCTGCTGCTGCACAGTGAGCATCTTCCTTGTCAGGTGGGTAGCCCAGGGGACTTTGCTCCCTCTCTGCAGATTATTTAATGGGACAAGAAGAGTCTAATGGTTCCAGAATGCAGGGAAGTGGGAAGGAGGAAGACTGACTGTTGAACCTGGGAGTTCCATCTTTCCCCGTAAGGAGAAAGGATGAATGCACGTCCCAAAGCAGAGGATTAACAACTTGTGATAAGGCTGATTGCTTTAGGGGGACATTTCCCCTACTATTATGATGTAGATATGAGGTGTCCCCCAAATGCTCATGTGTGAGACAATGCAGGAATGCTCAGCAGTGAAGAGAATCTGTTAGGAGAACCTTAACCTAATCAGTGCATTGATGCACTGATAAAGATTAGCTGGGTGGTAACTGTCGGCAGGTAGGGTGTGGCTGAGGGGGAGATAGGTCACTGAGGGCGTGCCTTTGGGGTACACATTTTGTCTGCTGTGAATGGAGCATTTTCTCTCTCTCTCTCTCTCTCTCTCTCTCTCTTTCTGCTTCCTTCTTGCCATATCCTGAGCTGCTTTCCTCTTCCTCCATGATGTTCTGCCTCATCTTGAGCCCAATGCAATGAAACTGGTCTTGTAGAGACTGAGACGTCTGAAACCATGAACCAAATCTACATTTCCTCCTCTAAAATTGTTTGTCAGGTCTTTTGGTCAGGGTGCAAGAAAAGTTGACTGAAACACCTACTTATACCAGGCAAGCTGGGACCTGGGTACAAATGCAGGTCTTGGCGGGTGTTCCACCATGGCCTCTTGTCCCCCCTTTGCTGTCCGCATGTCAGATGTTTGCATCATCCTCTTCTTTGCTGGTCCCTTCACTGGGGAAAATAGCTCATGGAACCATATCCCTGATCCAGATGTTTGACCTAGAAATGCTTCTATGGCTATTTCTTTAATATTGCCTTTCTTTTCTTTAATATTGCCTTTCTTTTCTTTTTTTCTTTCTTCTTTCTTTTTTTTTTTTTTTTTTTTTTTCTTTCTTTCTTTCTTTCTTTCTTTCTTTTTTCCTTTCTTTCTTTGCCTTCCTTCTTCCCTCCCTCCCTCCCTCCCTTCTATCCTTCCTTCCTTCCTTCCTTTCTTCCTTTCTCCCCCCTTCCTTCCTTCCCTCCATTCCTCCCTCCCTCCCTCCCTCCCTCCCTTCCTTCCTTCCTTCCTTCCTTCCTTCCTTCCTTCCTTCCTTCCTTCCTTCCTTCCTTTCCTTCCTTCTCCTTCTTTTCCCCAATCATTTAATCAATGACTATCACTGTGGATATCTGAGAAGAACAGACACAAATGAAGAGGGGACAGGTAAAGGGCTACCAGAAAAGTGTAAGAACGTGCCCTAGAGAACGAAAATCATCAAAGACAAAGACTGGCACTGTAGCTTGAAGAGCTGTGCCATTGTTGATTCAGGAAGCTTGACGAGGGCTGGTGAAGAGAAAGGGGCAGTTGCAAACAATCCTGATGAAAGCCAGCCATGCATGGGAAGGTCTTGCAGTCCTCATGACATCTGGAACGCCCTTCCTTTGTGGCCTGTGGGAGAGCACTCTGTGGGTGACGGGCCCTAGAAGGCAGGCAGTGGGTGCAGGCCTGTGGTGTGTGGCCTATCCCTGGATGGGTCCTGGGTGGGTCTCTAAGAAGGCTCAGCAGGGCTGTGCTGCCTAATGGGCATGCCTAATCCAATATGGAACCCTTCCCAACAGGGCTGGGCATTGACCAATCAGAACAGAAGTCACCTGCTCGCTGGGGCAGGGTGCTCCTGCTCCACTATTGAGCAATGTTGGTGAGTTGTGGGGGTCATCTGAGGTTTCAGGAGAGGACCCCGGGGCAGTTGAAGCCATGGCTGGGAGAAGGGCTTGGGGGCTATATCTTTGTCACCCAGTATGTGGTGTTTCACTATTTTAACTCTAACTCCGCTGTCCTGGTGCCGCCTGGCTGAATCTCAGCCTTGAGAATATCTTCCTTTTCATTTGTGTTGCTATAGTGATGGAGCCATGAAACAGGCAGGGTCTCCTTGGTGGAACCATTCACGGTCCCACAGTGCTCACAGCTGACCGTTCTCCAGAGCAGGTGTTTGAAGGAACACCGAGGCCAGCCCCCCTGGGCCTCTCCCATACCCCAGAGGTGCCGTTCCCTGGGCCTGCTCCTTCCCTCCTTGGTCTCTTTCCCTCCCAGGGCTCTCTCTCTCTCACTCTCCAGCCCTCAAGCCTGTTTTGTGTATGTTAATCAAAGGCGAGAGGCAGCTCTGGGTTGTCACCAAGATGATGGGATGTGAAATGACCGCTGTATTGTTTTCATCTCTCCAAGCCAGCAGCCTGGTGTTCTGCATTGCCAGCTCATTAGAGGATGTCACTGAGAAATGTAAAGTCGCTCAACTCCAGCCTCCTCCACTTTTTCCAATTCCCTCAGCACAGAACACCAGAGCTGGAGCTTGCTAATCCGATTCCGTCGCTGTGGCAGGGCAAGTTTTTATTGAGCTCACTCAGAGGTGACTGTAGGTCTGGAAAAAAAAAAATCCACTCCTTTTTGGGAGATGGGGGAGCAGTGTGCAGACAGCAGGGGCGTGTCCACCATCTCCTCTGTGTCCTGCGTGTTCCAAAAAAAGGGTTTAAGGCTGTTCTCAATCGGACGTGCTTCAGTTTAAATCCAAGACACACAGCTCCAAGACACTGACATTTTTTAAAAAAGAGAAATTAGGGATGAAAATTCCCTGTGTAAAAGAATTCTTGACCTTAAAAAATTGATGTGTCTTCTGACTTTTCAATACAATTTAAGCTACCTAAATGGAAAATTAAGGAAGAGTCCTCTTTATTGGGGGATTAAGAATGGCCTCCTGATGTTTTTTAAACTTTCCACCAAATACCTGTTACCAGAAGACTTTGCATCCCAGAGATCTAAAGGAAGTTCAGGGGGGCTGAACTTTTCAAGTGGAAAGGTCTTCAAATCACATATCTTACATTTAAATGGCAAATCTTGCGTGCCCTTCTGCAGCCGCTCTTTTTAAAACAAAATGGAAAATGATGCATCTGATTTTTTATTATGAAAGAAGATCCCTCTCTTGCTTCATGTTTGGCAGAGCTGACTCTCTTCCTGTGTCCTGTGGCTTGGTGTCCTCACAGTGCACCAGGACTCCCTGCCTCCAGCAGTCCCTGTATCACCGGTGTAGGTTTCCAGCAGGCAAGGCCAGCTTGCAGCATCAAACAGGGGACGCTGGGGAGAGGGTCCTTGCCATGGAGGGACCAGAGGCCAGAGGGCATTTCCAATGTCTTCATGGTCCCCAGAACCTGGTCCTTTGACTCTCATCACTGGGCTGTGGAGACAATCTGTTCACTCCCAGGCCTCCTGGTTAAGAGAAGGAGGAGAAAGAATCTGGAGGTATGTTCTGGAATCTAGAGGAGTCTGACTGTATATTGCCAACTTTTAACATTTTTCCATTTGCTCTGAGTTTGAGTTGGGGCAAGTCTCAGTTTTTCTATGTATAAAAATGTAGCTCATAAAATTCCTTCCTAAGAGAGAAATATAGTATTACAAGGGCTATTTATGTCTTAAAATGCATGAGTCCTCCCAGGACCCAAATGGTATTCACTGAAATTCACTTAAAGGAACCAAGACTCCTTGAAGATGTGGCCAATGCCAGTCCAAGACAGTGAAAATGCAAGATGAGCCTAGAGAATTCTGTCATCCCCAATGCAAGGAAACTTTTTAAATACTTAGGTGTGTCAAAAAGGACTCAGGAATCAACCTGAATGAGCTCATACTATCCAAAGATGGGACTATTTAAGCATTAGTAAGATGATTATTACAGTAGTTGGAACATATCCAATTCCATCATACCCATGAGTTTGTGAAAGATTCTTAAAAGAAAAAAAAAAAATTCCCATTGGTTGCCTTTGGAGGAATCTAGGAAACGACCTCATTATTTTGAAAATGATTTGTGTTAGTTTTCCTTTGCTGAGACAAAATACCTGAACATGTTAACTTAAGGAGGAAAGATGTATTTTGACTCATGGTTTCAAAGGTTCCAGTCCATAGTCAGTTGGCTCCATTGTTTTGGGCCTGTGATGAGGTCTGAGCTCATGGAGGAGGAAACTGCTTACCTCAGGGACTCTGGGAGGCAAAAAAGAGACAGGGAATGGCCAAGGTCCCAAGATCTCCTTCAAGGGCATGTCCCCAGTGACCTCACTTCTTTCCACGAGGCCCCACTTTCTAAAGATTCACCACCTCCCAACACCCCATAGATGGAGACCAATCCTGTAATGCACAGGCCTCTGAGGAACTGTGCAGATCCAAACCAGAGCACTGTAAGTAAAACAATCAAACCTTCACTTACATTTACTATGTGAATTCTACCTCGGGGAAACTAAATAATTGACCAGGGAGTTTTTCTTTATACAAGTATTCTAGATAATAAATAAAAAATGAATGGTGGAATTAGAACATAACATTCAACAGCCCCAAATGAATAAAAGGATCCAGCCCAGGGTTTCTCAACTTTGCACGACTAACATTTTGGACTAAGATCATTTTGGTGGTGGGGTGTCCTGTGCACTTTAGGACATTTAGTAGCCCCTCCCTCACCCCCTCCTGGCCTCTCTCCACTAGATTTCAGTAGAGACTCCTCCTCCAGCTGTGACAACCAAAAACATCTCCAGATACTGCCAAATGTTCCCTGGTTGAGAACACTGCTGGAGGTGATGACCATCAGTGACAGATAAAACCCCAGAAAGAGGGACAACCGGCCTTCGTAGATCTGATCACACAAGCGTACACCATCCTTCTGAAATTCTTACAAATGAAACAAAAAACAAAGCCCCGATTCCCCCAAACTAATTGACCTGAACTAAGCCTCTGTATCTAAATTTCACTTTACAAGACAAATGTGAGGCACCCACAGGGGCACACACACACACACACACACACACACAGGAAATGATTGACCATGCGTTGATAATATCTGAAGACAGGTGGTGGGCACACTGTGGTATTGTCCACACTTTGTATTGTGTGTGTGTGTGTGTGTGTTTTCCTCTCTAATATGGTCTCCTCTCCAGAGAGGGACCAAGACCTGGCCCACCCTGATGAGGCACCAGGGACTTGGGCATGGCTGTCCACAGTGTCCCTTTCACAGGGTATTTACAGAAGACAGCCTGATGCCTCAGGGTCTGACTGTGACCAGGGCTCCTTCTCATGGGACACTTGTTTATACTGGTGAAGACCTTTTGGCTTTTGTCTGAACAGAGTCCAGGTTATTCCTACCAGAGAGCCACCGTCTAGGAGAGCACTGGCCAGGGAAGGAGTCGGGTTCCGAGTGTCAGTCACGTGAGACGCAGAGAAACAAAGCACACGAAGAGACAGAAGCAGTGGATGCTCAGGATTCCAGAGAGCAGAGCACAGCCCGCCTCAGAGGCCAGAGGGAATGGGGGAGCCCATTGTCAACCAGCAAGTGGGGGTGGGGACCTGTGGGTCAGTGTTGTCCAGGCAGGGTCCTGGCGGGGGCTCTGATTGGTGGGTTTAGAGCGAGTGGGCCTGAGTTTTGTGGAGCCACACTGTGACCCAGCTGTGGCTCTGCTGCATGACTGCGTGGTGCATGTGGCCGTGGGGTCAGTGGGCAGTCGTAGGCCATGGCTGTCCCTAGGGAGGTGCTCAGCAGGAGGCGGCTGTATAAGGCAGATGCCTGGGTTGCCCACCTTGAGGAACCGAGGAAAGGAGGGCCGGGAACTGTGTCAAAGGCGACTGAGCCCTGCTTCTGTCATGAGGAGGTCGAACTTGTGTTCAGGACGGACACCAAAGCAACAGAAACTTGGAATCCACTACACATACGTCTGATTAATCCCATAATAGAAAGAGGTTTTTAAAAAGCATGTGCCCTCAGTGGACATCCTGACCCTTCTAGAAGGTTCCTTTAGTTGACCCCATTGGCTTTGCATGGCTGGGTCTGACTGTAACGCGCAGGATCAATGTGAACTCCATTTCCTCCACGGGGCTGTGTCTGCAAACGGGTGCCCGGGAGTTAGTGCAGATGGGAAGAAGGGTCAGGCCCTGTCCTCATGTTGATTAGCTATTAATCGTTGTAAGTAATGGATTAACTGATTCATGATTTTCATAAATTTATTGGTCCTCCAGTTAATGAAGATCCCCATGCCGTTCCTTTTGCTATATATCATTCCTTTGAAGGACCTGCTCCTTTTCTGCAGATTGCTGAGCTTGGCTAAGCAGGGCATGTGAGCTGCTCCAGTTTTGGAGCCGAGGAAACTTCTACAGAAGTTGGAGGGAGTGGAGAAGCCAGGCCCAGAGGCTGGAAGGGGTAAAAATGGCCCGGTGAATTAATAATGCATAGGCACTTCCAACGGGCTGCGGGCCTGGTGTATCTGTGTGTCTGGGTAATGGTCCTGAAGAATTAGCCAGGGTCCTCTCCCTCCCTCAGTCCTGCCATTCTCCTTCTGCCAGCCCCTCCCTCCCTCAAAGCATCAGGGCCATCAGATGCTTGTTGCCTCAGGGGAAGGATGTGGAAGGACATAAAGCAAGTGAGTGGCCTTCTCCTTTTTGCTTGTTTTTAAGGAGAGAGCCTTAGGAAAAAACGTCAGGAACTGAGGTTGGCTCCTATGCCCAACCTCTTCCTCAGGTTAAGAAAGGAGGGAAGATGGTGGGTGGGTGATGATCCCCTGGAGAGAGGAACCCCACATCCCATGTCCATAGGCAGACTGGTGGGGCCTCTGCAGATCGTGAGAGACCTCCATGCTCCAGGCTGGCACCGTCCAGACCAGGAAGCTCCTCTAACCTTCACTCACCTTTGCACAGGCTAGTGACGGCACCTGTGAACCAGCAAGTGCCCAGCACACAGGGCCAACCCTGTCTCAGGGGCCCGTGGGCCAACGCCAGCCTCAGCGGACACCTGCCTGGGTGGATCGCATCAGCAGCTGCGTGACAGCCCCTTGGCAAGACCTGGCTTGCTTCCTGTAGCTTCTCCGCCCCAGGAAAATGGATCTGCACAACTGACCAAGGCTCAGTTTCTTCCTGCCCCTCAGGTGGGACCGCGGTTCCTGGCACCACAGCAGACCCCCCGGGCTGAGGACAGCAGCAGGAGGTGGGGGCACACCTCCATCTTGACCCCATCTTTTTCTCATGGGTATGATGGAAGGCACCTCTCTCTCTGGTGCTCATTGCAAGGCTTCGGTGAGGCCGTGGGCATGAGCTCTGTGCCCTTGTCTCTTGAGCACTCGAGGACACTTCTGGTTTTGTGAGGACTATTTGGTTGTGAGGGACTGGACAACAGTTGGAAGAAGTTTACACGAGGAAAGAGGTCTGGGATGGGGACGCAGGATGACCGGAGGCAGGGCCTGGGGGCACCAGCGCCGTCCCTCCTCTCTCCTCTCTGCGGGGTTTCTGTCTCTGGCTGCAGTCTAGTTGGATATGTAGCGTCAGGGTCTTTCTAAGGGTAACCCAGGGACCAAGTGTATCATCAAGCTGTGTCCCACCCTAGACCTACGGGATCAGCCTCTGGGAAAGGTCCTGGGCATCAGAACTTCAATTAACTTCTAGTCCCGTTCATACCGACCTGCTAGAAAGTTTGAAGTCCTCTGAATTACGGTTCAACCCATGGAAAGGAGCTGAACTGATGATATCTTTGGTTCTCAAAGAAAAGCCCCAGGGGAAGGACTATTTGGCCTACCTTGGATGAGCCACCTGTACCCGGACTGACCACTGTGGCTGGGGAAGGAGATCGCATGATAACATGGTTGCTGGTTGGAAAATAGTCTGGGTGGCGTGGGGGAGTCCCAGAAAGGTCCTAGGGGAAAGGGGATGCCTGCCAGCCAGACAAAACTGTAGGCATCTACCTCCCATTCTAACAGGCTCCACAGAGTGAGGCCCCGGGGTCTTGGGCAGGTTCTCAGCCCTGGCCGCTCATTACCATCTCTGAACACCTCTCTTCCTATTTTCTGAGCACCTGCTTCACATCCTTGCCAGTTCCCCTGGACCTAATTCTGCCCCTCCTTTTTAAATTTTTTTTTTATTTATTTGTTCTAATTAGTTGCACAAGACAGTAGAATGCATTTATGCATTTTGATAGATCATACATAAATGGAGTGTAATCTCTCATTTTTCTGATTATGCATATTGCAGGATCACATCGGTCACGCAGTCATACATGTACCTGAGGTAATAATGTCTGTTTCACTCTACTATCATTCCAACCCCCAGACCCCTTCCCCTCCCTTCACTTCCCTCTACCTAATATAAAGTAACTCTGTTCTTCCCTATCCCCACCCTTTACTGTGAATTAGCTTCCGCATATCAGAGAAAACATTCGGCCTTTGGTGTTTTAGGTTTATGCATAATCACTCTTTCCATTCCAGAACTAAATGGAAGCCAGCCGGCCAATTCATCTTTAAGTTTGCCAATAAAAGATGACATTAGTAACACTTCGGGGTATATCATTTTAGTGTTTTTCATGCATGTTATATATATATGTATATATATGTGAAAAATTGAGATCATACTATATCTGAATTTTATATCTTGTTTTGTTTACTTAAACAGTGAACAGTGAACATTTTCCCATGTTCTTAAGTAAGTTTCTATTATAGAAGCTTGCTAGCTAAAGCTTTATTGTTATAAAGCTTCTATAGAAACTTTACTGGTCTTTTAGCTGTCTCAATTTTTTTAAAAATTTTTTTCTATCAAGGACTGATCCCAGGAGTGCCTAACCACTGAGCCACATCCCCAGCCCTTTTTATTTATTATTTTGAGACAGGATCTCGCTAAGTCACTAAAGGCCTTGCTAAGATGCTGAGGTTGGCTTTGAACTTTCAATTCTCCTGCCCTGGCCTTGTGAGCCGCTGGAATTATGGGTGTGTGCCACCGTGGCTGGCAGCTTGTCTCAATATTTATTGAATGCATTTATTATGCTTTTATTATAACTAACCCTTGTGCATAGTTTTGCACTTCTCTGTTTTACTGACCCATTCGGTATGTTTGAAAGAGTGGTCTCTCCTTGTTACCTCCTGCTGTTTTGCACGCCTTATTTTGTCGTCCATACATAGAGCTGGTCCCCATCACTCCAGGGTTGTGAAGAGGCTCACACGCACTGACCTCCCAGGGGCAAAGTCCTTTTGTGCAGGCGTAGCGATGCTCTGGTTTCCTATCCTGAACCCTGCTCTTCTGATCTTGTAACCCCGATCACTTCCTTTTCCTTACTGTCCTGTGACTCCTCTTTGGCGGACCCCTTTCTTCCTCATGTTCTCTTGAAGCTGGGACAACCCAACCTCCTGCCACCCTCCCTCCTCCTCCAACAGGGCCCTCCATGTCTGTCTGCAGAGGGCCAGCAGGCACGCCACGCACGTCCCACAGCTGGGGGACTGTCCACTGCTCACTCTAGAGGCAGCTCTGCCCCAGTGGGACCCTGTGTAGTCCAGTCCCAAGGGGACGCTCCATTCAGGGAAACTGTCCAGGCTCCAAAGGAAACTCAAAACCACTCACAAGCTTCACTCCCATGTTCAAAGTCATCCAGAGGGAGTCAGGCCTGGTCCGTGCAGCTGGCTCCCCTCAGCCATGCTCCCTCCCAGCCTGCACCTAAATCTCTCCGCAGCTCTTGGTCTCCAAGTCCTGGCACACTGTGAGAGTTCCCTCAGGGTCGCTCCTTGTTCTGATTACTTTCTTCTCCTGACTGATGGCCTGTCACTGTCCTCTCCCGTTCTCCCCAAAGGATGAATTCCAGACAGAAGCTCCCATGCTTACGAGAAGCAGAGAAGTGGAGAAGACTGGAACGGAGGGTCCCAACAGACGTGGCCCTGCTTTCCCCACCCTGTGCATCCCGCCATTCCTGAATTCTCTGTCTCGCTGACACAACGTCCAAGTTAGACACCTTAGATTCTCCCTTCCACAGGTGATATCCTGGGAGACACCAACCTTTCTAGATCCTATTCCAGAAATGTCTCTTGTCTCTGTTTGCCCCTTGTCCCTTTTCTTTATTGCCACTCTTACGACCTTCTCTCTGCTCTTCCTCAAACTGTAGGTTATTCTGAATGTTCTGGCTAGTCCTCCTGCCAATCACCCTACTCTCCTCCAATCTTCTGTCTGCACTGCTGCCCAGAACCAATCTAGTCTCCTCCCTCTGTGCTTGGCAGACTCTGCAGGTACCCAGTTCGAATTCTTCTCTTTGGTTCTTAGCCCTTCAATCTGCCTTTCCTTCTGGTCAACTCTTCCGTCACTCTCCTTTACCACACCTTGGCGCTATTACTGTATTTAATTTGTTGTCTATTGCTATAACAAAATAATCAAGGTTGGCTACTTCATTAAAAAACAGGCTTATTTGGCTCACAATTCTGGGGTCTGGGGGGTTCAAATGGTGTGGTGCTGGCAAACTGGAGAGGGTCCCCTGGCTGTATCAGCAAAATGGAGAATTGGAGAAGGAACTGGTGTTGTGTAGAATGGACCAAGTGTGAGGGGTGGCCTTGCTTTGCAGCATCCTGCTCTGGAGAGAAGCAACTCACTTAGTGACAGCAGCCTTGATCCCTTCCTGGGCAGGGCCCTTGTGACCTCTTTGCCTCCCCTAGGCCCCGCCTTTTAAAGATCCACCACTCTCAATGTTGCCACACTGGGGCCTGAGCTTTGACACATGAATCTTTAGGGACACACTGAAACCGTGGCAACATGTCATCTATTCACTGTCCCCCATCTTCCTTCACTTTCACACTCCGGCATTTGTGTTCATGATGTTTGACGCCCCGCAACACACTCCTGCCCTCCTCTAGCCAAGCAATTTCTACAGGCTCTTCAAGGCCCGGTCTCACTGCTTCTTCCTTCTGGAAACTCCTTCCATGCTCTTCCCAACCCCAGGCTCCTGGCTTTGGGCTCTCCCATTTTGCACTCCCAGGAATTTCTTCCTGCCTCGAGGATGTCACTTATCACACTACTGTTGTCTTTTCTGTTATACCATGAGCTCAAGAGCAGGGGCGTCACTCATTCTGCAAAATCTC
This sequence comes from Glaucomys volans, assembly GCA_020662805.1. NCBI lineage: Eukaryota > Metazoa > Chordata > Mammalia > Rodentia > Sciuridae > Glaucomys > Glaucomys volans. The sequence continues at coordinate 113,943 of JAJEJO010001333.1, read as the reverse complement.
CAATGCCCAACCCGCAGAAGTTGCTGCACACGGGAGGCCTTATCTTCAGGGAACGGCCTGGTGTTTGCTTTCTGCCATCCCATTACGGTGTGAAGGCTAAAGGGGCTTCTGATTCTGGCTTATAAGGGCAGACGGTGGAAGAATCTCTCTAAGCGGCAGGTAGTCTAGCTGAAGGAGACAGCGGAAGGAATTTATTAGTGTAAAAAAGATTCCGTTGCATCAAAGTGACTGCACATCGGATATTTTCCTGGCTATAAACAAGCATGCTAAGTGTGAAAAGAGAGATTTACAAAGCAGATGCAGTACAGCACGGTACCGTCCTTCACTTGGTAAAAGAAACCCCCCTCCTGCGTGCTCTTCTTCCTGCTCAGTCCCTTAAGACAAGAGAAACAGCCATTACCAAATTCAACAGCAGATCCTTTCTCCTAAAATCTCTCTAGGCTGACTAGTTTTCTCTACCTCCCCAGCCTACCCAGGCTTAGGCCACGTTCCCCTCTCTTCTAGATGATGGCAACCTCTCTGACAAACTTCAGGCTTCAGCGTCGAACCTTTTCTACTTTCTAAGACTGCGGTAGGTGACTTACCCACGTGCTCCTGTACACTATATTTTATCTCTTATAAGCCCAAGCTTATTGGTCCTTAGCATGCAAGCCTTTTAGCATTTGAGCCAATGCAAATCTTTATTTCCGCTGCCTGCACACATTAAGTTCTCAATAAGTATTTGTGGCATGAAGCAATTACAAAGATACGCATCAAAATATTTTGAATACATATTTTTTTTTGTCAAAAATATTATACCCAGTAAGGCACATTTATATTTTTATATGAAAACCAGACTACTTAGCAAATTGAATTTAATTGGATTAGGAAGAGGTCTTTCATTTTTGTCTTTGACTTTTCAGTGCAGATTAAGATGTGCCTAACCTGACATGTACTGAGGGGTGTGCTCTGACTTGGGACTGGGCTCTTCACATCTGTTCTCTTTTTCCCATAGTTTTTTTTTTTTTACTTTTTAATTTTTTTTATTAGCTAATTGGAGGTAGTAATTAGGCATGTTTTCAAGAAGCGCTGTAAGGTTGAGTTTCCATTTTGAAGGGACATGTGTGCCTCCCTTAGCCCCTGAGTGATTATGAGAATGTTCTCTGAGAAGAACTAAGCCAGGTATTGCCAGTGGTGTGAAGTCCCTTAATCGAAACACATCTACCCACCCATCCATTCCAGCTTCAGAGCTCTCAGAAGAAACCCTCAGGTTTTACATTTTTAGAGAAAGAAGGTCAAGCATTATATTTTTAAACACCTTTGTAAGACAAACCCAACAACCTATCCCATTTTTTCTACCCATGCAGGTGACTTCTAGCAATTTGACTTTGATTTCAAATTAAACAAGAGGGATTTTTATGAAATTTCAAGGGACATGCTATAACACCTAGAAAATGAAAGTCATTTAAAAGAAAAGACTCCATGATAAACAGGATGGCAGATGAAGCAGGATTTTGAAAGCAATGTTTTCATGTAGGAGATGAGAATTAAGTACTGGGTCTCTCTTCTCCCACTCTAGGTGAGATCTGAATTCTTATAACCACCACAAAAGAGGGACAGTCTGAGATCCCTGCCATCAAGCTGTGAGATCTGTTTGCCTGGCAGCAGCATCCAGGGCAGGAATCCTGGAAGAAGAATCTGGGGTCCCAGGTAACCTAAGGCATTGAACCTGTCACTGATGTCAGTGACAGCCTCAGTGAGCTACTGAGAAATTGCAGATGGAAGGAAACATGCCCACCTTCTTCCTTCACCCAGTCGTGTAAAACGCACCGGAACAAGGAGCCATTCTGTTTTGATGATGAGTGAGAAGCAGCCGTCACACAGACACAAACTGAGTGAAATCTTGTAATATTGCTCACAGGGCAGAGGAAGAGGAGAAAGGAGCTGGAGTCTCAGGGGCAATGGAAGGGAAGGATGAAGGAAGGAGAGATCTGGAGGGGACGCCATTGGGTATGGAAGGGGCTGTGGAGAAGACCAAACTGGAAGTGGGGTGGGTGCTTCTGACTTTAACCCCAGGAGATCTTGACAGCCATTCCATCACTCCCATGGGGAATGAACAACATTCTCAGCGTAGCTTAGGTGCTAATGGAAGATACTAGAAGGCCACAGGGCAAGGGGAGCGGGGGCGTGTCAAGCTTACCTCCTCCTTTTCAGTAAGCATACTTGGTGGAGGCCAGCAAAGACGGAGGTGCACCCTGCAGACTCTAGGGAGGCTGAGCTGACAGCATTAGAGTGGAGAGGAGCTTCCTGGGAATCAGCGTTATAGGTTGGATTGTGCCCTCCGTGATTCATATGTTGAAGTCCTGACCCACAGTACCTCAGCATGTGACCTTAATTGGCAACAGGGTCTTTACAGAAGCAATCAAATGACTGCGAGGTCATGAGGGGGACTCTAATCCAATACGACCGATGTCCTCAGAAGGGGGGATTTGGATACTGACACAAATGCAGCACAAGTGCAGGGGGAGACCTGGCCATCTACAAGCCAGGGAGAGAGACCTGATGCAGATCCTTCCCTCACACCCCTCAGACGGGGACAACCTTGCCGACCCCTTGATTGTGGACCCCCAGGCTCCAGGTCTGCGAGACCATGTCTGTGGTTTAAGCCTCCCAGTCTGCAGTCGTTGTTACAGTGGCCCTGCTGCTGTGAGTGGGCTCTGGTGCCTCTCTCCTTCCTCCAGGGGATGGGGAGAGAAGACAAGGAACCTGGAGACTCTGCCAAGTGAAGGTGGCTTCTTGTGGCGTGAGGCCTGGAAACCACACTGGTGGTCACATAAATGAGGCAACCGACTCCCGTCCTAGCTGATCGGGATCAGCTGAGGGTTTCTGCCATCTTAACAAGTGGCGTCCACTGACGCATGATAACTGTGCACTTGCTTTATGATCAGCTGTAAACCGACCAGACAACCTCACAGGCATGCGTGATGGCCAGGTCTGTGCCTGACTGCGGGAACACACGGATACGCCATGTGTGAGAACCATGTAGGAAGTCCTCCTTGAGGCTCCTGCCCTTCTTCTGAGACTGTTCTCCCCAGTCCTTTCTGGTGATGAGGGTTAGAAAGGGACCTAAGTGTGGGCCAGAAAAGTTGCCTGAGACACACGCTATCCTGGGCCACCTCCTCTGTGTGGAGTTTCCACTTGTCTGAACTGGACAGCTGTCAGCAAGAGATCCTGCATTTATTTTGTCCATCTGTAAGTGAGTCTTTGAAAGGAGGGTTCTTTCTTTCCATTTCTTTCCCTTCTGAAAATGTGTAGAAAGTATGAATGCTAATTAGGGATTCCCCTAATAGGGTACATGTGTCAAATAAATGCTCACCATAAGAATGATCTGACAACATAACAAACTTTTTGGTAGGAGAATCTCAAGAGAGGAGAAGAGAGGTGAGCCAGCATGTGGGTTGAAGTGTGTGTGCACAGAGGTAGGTAACTGGGACATGCCCCATTCTCTTTAACTCCTGAATTCACTGAAGCCTTCACCTACTCTGTGTCTTTCACCCACACCTACAGATCTCAGATGCAGTGTGCATTGCTGGTCTCTGCTACTTAGTCAAGTCCCATGGTACTTGAGATACTGATGGGTCTATTGGAAGAGTCAATCAAAGCAGCAGAGAAAGGAGGAAGCAACAGAAGAACCCAGAGGCAAAGAGACATGCCTGAAGGCAACAGGTTTGTAGAAGTGGCAGGTGTGGACGCGCCGGACGCGCCCGTCACATTGCTCTAATATCCTCTTCCAAGCACCTCCCAAATTATTTACACAAAGACCCTTGACCCATCAGGGAGAGGTCCTTGCAAACTTAACTTTTCTGAAAGACTCTGCAGCATGGCGCCTGACAGCCTTGGATTTTGGAGCCAGGACAATCTGTGTTATAATCTCAGATCTACCATCTACCAGCTTCGTGCACTTGGGGAAGTTCTTTTAAACCTCTTGAGTCCCAGAGTCCTTAACCTTACACCTTAACCTTTAACTTTAAAATAGCATAGAACTCTCTAAGAGTTCTAAAATGAAAAACAAACAAACAAAAAGATTGTGGCATATTCATGCACTGGAAAATTCTGTAGCTCTGTGGATGAACGTCACATGTGCAATATGGAGTGAAAGAAGCCAGTTACAAAGGGTCCCGATTGCATGATGGCGTGGTGGCGAAGCTGAGAGCTTGGAGGAGCTAACTCACGTAGTTAGAGGGTGAGATCTGCTTACCCATGAAGCGGGTAAATGGTTGGAGGCGTGGCTGGGCAGGACCTGTTCTGCGTCTTGTGGTGGGTGTGGTCAGTCTGTGACGCTCACTGAATTACATACTTGAAATCAGTGTAATTTTCTACATGTGTGTTTTACTTTAATAAAGAAATTCCAAAAAGTAAATCATGTCAGTACCTAAATCATACCGATGTGAGGCTATGTGAAACCAGGAATGTAAAACACCTACTGAGAGAAAGCGCTCGATACAAGCTAGCAATGTATTGCTATCACTTTTACTCTTTGGATGTAGGAATTGGTGACAAATTTAGTTCCTCCCCCAAAGACCTGTCCCATCTGGGCAAGCCTCTGACAAGGTGAGTTTTATGTAACGAGGTGTATAAGGCCCAGATCCTTATTGGAGGTCGACTCCTTACCAACCTTCATGTCTTATTCTAGTGGGGAAAATAAGGGAAAAAATTCAGCCCTGAGTA
>JAJEJO010001333.1:47575-109136 GCA_020662805.1 Glaucomys volans | reverse complement strand
AAAAATAACTTGGCAGAAAAGGGGAGGCCAGTTTCTGCTGTTCTCAGACTCATTTCTACTTCCTCTCGCTTCCTCTCTAGATAAAAATAGCGGTTTAATCTACTGACAGACAAGAGCCTTCCGACGTACAAGCTCCATTTGGAGCTGTTTCTCTTTATTGTTGATTTTCTGTAATACAGATGTTTGGGGCATCACGTATTCTCTAGAACGTCCTCTGTCAGCTCAGTAAAGAAGACAAACAGCAGCCTAATCTTGAAAACAGGGCTCCTCCGTAAACCAGCTGACATAAGCTCAATTGAGCTTCACCCCACATAAAGATTTTAATAAACAAACCTCGCTGGTCAGCATATCGCTTGGGCATATTTAAACAGATCACGTGCTTTCTGCTTCTCTTTACAGTTCTGCAGCTTTGGCACAAATCAAGCCTGGGGTTAACAGAATGTAATGAGTCTGCATGGGAGGAAAAGTCTCTTCCCTACACACCATGACAGAGCCATGGCGTGACAGCATTGAACACCGGGCTGCCCGGAACCCAGGCTCAGCAGTGATTTCTGCAGCTGAGTCGGCATTAAGAGGAAAAAGATAGGAACCATTTTCCTGACCTTCTGCACTGGTTTTAAATGGGTCTCTTCCCAGTTCTTCTCTTCTTTCCTTTATGCTGTGTTGAGACTTGGTTCACTCTCTGGCTTTTCATTCATCTACCAAGTCTGTTCTCCTGGCTCTTGGATCCAACTTCCTGGATTCCAATCCTGACCAGGCCCCTTACGACCCCTGTGAATGTGGACACATTCCATAACCTCTCTTAGCCTGGTGTTGCTCATCTGCTACATGATCATAGCCAGCCTATGCCGGGGTTGTTAATGAGGATTTACGGTGCTGATGTTGGCCAGGGCTCTTAAACCAGTTCATAGTAGCTGCTCAGTAAATGATGATTATTGTTCAGTTTCTTTGTGCATTTGGCTTCTTCTGAATTGCTGTTTGTCCATCTGCATGTACACAATCACTCATTCTTTATCAATCAGGGAAAAAAACTCCAGGCTCAGAGACATTCACGGTGATTAATTGGATTCAGGGAATCTTAAACTAGAAAGGTGATTCCTAACTTAAAGGAAAAGTTTAGAAGCCAGTGGTTTTCTCAATTTCTGCAGCATTAATGACATTTGGGTTTTCATAGTTCTCTGTGGTGGAGGGCTGTCTTGTGGTGGATGTTCAGTAGTATCCCTGGTTTCTACTGATTAGCTGCCAGAAGCAACACCATCCTAAGTTTTGACAATCCAAAGTGTCTCCAGATCTTTTCAAATGACTCCTGGGGGCAAAAGCGTCCCTGAGTGAGAACCACTGGGCTAGGGCTAGACCAAGATGCTGATCATAGAGCTCGAGTGGGAAGGCATAAAAAATGGCTTATGAAAAGAGAAGGCTCAGAAAGTTAGCCCAAGACAAGTGCTTTCCTTGCTCTGTTAGTTAGCTTTCTGTTACTGTAAGAAAATAACTGAAATAATCAACTTTAAAAAGGAAAGATTTACTTTGACTTACAGTTTTGGAGGTTTCAGTCCATGGTTAGTAGGTCACATTGCTTTAGGGACCTGTGGCAAGGCAGTAGATCATCAGGGGAGAGCATGGTGGAGACAAAACTGCTCACTTCATGGTGAGGAGGCAAGTTAAACTGGGAGGAAGGGCCGGGGTCCTGATAACCACTTCAAGGGTACACCCTCAGCCACCTACCTTTGCACTAGACCTTTCTTATAAAGTCTCCACCACTACTCAACAGCATCATGGTCTGGTGACCAAGCCTTTAACACATAAGCCTTTGGGGGACTATTACTCAAACCATAGCGCTTAACTTAAATGGGGCTTTGGAAATGGATAGGTGCCGAAGCCTGGTTCCAGATCCCACCTCCTCCCTGCCTGCAGGCAGTTGCTCCCTTCACAGGCAGTGACTTCCTGAAAACGTCCATCTCACAGGAGAGGAAAGGATTCCATTCCCAAAAGGCTGTGAAAGATGATCGAATCCCTACTCAAACCTCTGCTTTTAGATCCAATCTTTGGGGATACATTGACAGCACTTCATAAAAGTTCCTTAGCTTTGTTATTTCCCTCCGCAGGTTTAAATCCAGTAAGTGCTTAACCACATTGGTCTGCCGATGTCCAGCTTTCTCCTGATTGTGTTAGGTTCATGAGAATTTCATTTAAGGGCTTTCATTTTTCCATTTCTCCACTTGTTTTTATAAAACCATGGGGGCGAAACGCAATAAAAAACTTTCAAATAATTGCAGAAACATTGCTGTGCAGATTAAAATGGCGACAAGGACAAAGCTCAGCTGCAGGCTCACAGCCCATCATGCAAGGGCCCCGAGTGCTCAGTGTTTCATCTCATCACCGGCATCTGAATCTGGCAGATAAAAACCAGGGGAGAGGCCTCAGTGTAAAATGTGAGATTGGATGGAGTGTACAGGAAATTTCGTCCTTGTAAGTTGAAAATCACTAGTGATTATGAGAAGGTGGCGTCCAGGTGCTGGGTCAGGCTGGATGCTTTCTCTTCTTAATTAGATAATAAATACTTCAAGGGGAAGGAAGAATTTTCAAAAAAATGCCTCGGAACCCTCTTTACTGTGCATGCAATAAACACTTATTAATTTCTAACAATGGTAATGGATGGAATAAAATTAATAGTTTCTTTTAAACAAGGATGCCAAGCTCCAAGTTGCCTTCAATTTTAGGTCCAAATGAGCTTTGTAGTTGGTTCAGGAATGTTGTATGTATTACATACAGATGTAAGTATATGGGTAGATATATATGTGTGCATATATGTATGAACAGATAGCCCTAGATATACAAATATATAGATATCTAACAGATCTGAGAGAGGTACAGACAGATTGAGATAAGGACACAGAGATAGACATAGATTTCTCTCTTTCATTTCTTTTAGGACTGTCTGAGAGAGAGAGAGGGAGAGAGAGAAATATAAATTATTAAATATAAATCTTCATCCATTACTTTCAATAGTTACTCATTTAAGTCGAGCTCCTTGGGTGCCAATGGCCTGACTTGGTCTTTGGTCCCATTGGTCTTTGGTCTTTTGCCCATGTCTTGCTTGGGGCCACGGAGGCCAATAGGAGGCACCCGTTGGCAGGGAGGACATCATGAATACAACCTGGGAGAGCAGGGTCCCTGGGCTGGCCCCTCTGGCTGTGAGCATCCTCCACATTTACACCAGTAAACTCTACAGATATTTTTTTTCCTGTATTTGAAAGATTGAGAAGCTCAGGTAGGAAATCACTTCCTTTTATTCCCCTTCATTTCCTTATAACCTGCTTGACCTTTCCTTAAATTAGTTCTCGAAATGACTTTCTCTCTGCAGTGGATGGCTGTCGACGGAGCAGCATCTGCTAAGTTCATTGTTTCCAGTGCTTTCTCCCAGTCTGCTGGAGGGGCCTGTAGTGCCCATGGGTGGGAGGGCCCAGGAAGGGAGGTCTGGTTTGATGCCATGAGAAGAGAGAAGTTCTTAAACACTCCGTGCAGGTGGGAAAGCAGACGCCACAGAGTCCCACCAGGGCCACTGTCCACCAGTGGCTTGTGAGTGGAAAGTGGGCACATGGCCTCTGCTCTGGGTCCTTCGGAGCAGTCGCCTGAGATGGAGCTAGATACAGAAGGCACCAGATCCAGCAGGGTGGGGGAAGGATGAGGCTCTCACTTTCCAGGAATTTTAAATAGGGTTGGATCATGATGGCTTTTCTTGCAAATAGACTGACAAAAATTAAACAGTTTGCCATTTAAGATCTGGGTGTTAGGAAATGACTTTCGCAGCTATGAAAACCAAAGTGCTAGCTCGCTCCGATCGGGAATGAAGGGGAAGGAACTTTTCACAGATGATCAGAATGTCCACCAAGGGGTTTTCCTTCTTGAGTCAATAAGCTCAGAGCACTAGTGTCTTACTCTTTTTCATTCTCTGTGAACTGCCTAGAAGGAATGTCTTGCTACATTGCTTTCTGATGACACTTTGCAAAGACTTCTATATCATTGCTTATCACATTGTACCATCATTCTTGCATAGCCAGGGGGCTCAGTTTTAGGAGACTCCTGCCCAGGGTTGCCACCATCTGCAGATGCTCAAGTCCCTCATATAAAGTGGTATTCGCATAGAACCTACACACATCTTCCTGAATGTGTCAATCATCTTTGGATCACTTGTAATACCTGTAAAATGTAAATGCTATGAAAATAATTTCTAGACTATATTGTTAAAAGAATAATGACAAGGAGTCTACATGTTCAACAAAGATGCAGTTTTTCCCCAAAATATTTTTTTATCCAAGGTTGGTTGAATCTGCTGATGCAGAACCCAGGGATATGGAGGATCGACGGTATTCTAGTTTGTTTATTTTTCAGAATTCCCCCTCTCTGATCCTTAGCACCATGCCTGATGCAGTAGGCTCTCAACCAGTGTTTGTTATAAAAATGGTACAAATCCATCAGTTCTGGAAGAAAAAAAAAGGAATTCTATATGATAAATAGTGTATCATGTTACCCTCTTTCTCCATGAGATGATTAAACAAAATTCACCATCTGCATTTCTCTTGTCTTCAAAGGATGTGTTTTCTTGCTTTTTTTGGAAGACTGAATTAGGAAAGAAAAATGGGCTGGAACACATTTGTGTTAGAATCACTTGCGTAAAGTAACCCCATGTCTGCGTGGGGTTCCCCGGCCCTCAGGAGGTAGATAAGGTCGATAAGGTCGGCACAGGTCATCTTCTTTTGGCTGAAGTATAGTCTGAGGGAACCTGGGAGGTTCTCCCAGTCCCATCCCCCACCCACTCCATCACATTTCTCAGCTGTAAAATCTGGTATATGAAGGTACTACCCTTTGTAGTGCTGATTATGATCACTATTGTTTTTCTTTGTTGAAATATTCACTCAGGATTCAACATGAGTCATTTTGCAGAGCAAATATTAGGATTTATAACATGGTATTTCCCAGTGGCCACTTATCTCAGGCAGAAGGAGTTCGTACTGGGCAGTCATCAAAGCAGGGCTTTCTAGGAAATGCTGCAGCTGTGCTTTGGACTTTCTTGGACAGCTGGTAGGTCCTGGCCAATTTCCTTAAAAACTCTCTTCCAGGATTTAATTCTTTTTTCAAAGATAATGACAGGGCACTGAAGAAAAGGGCTGGTTTAGGATAATTTATCTGTGCCATATTCATTGAATTTCAACTATGAAAAAAAACCATAAGGAAAGTCTCTTTACTATAAGGTACTCTGTATGTTTCAAAAAATAGAAAGTGTAGGGGCCACTCTAAAAAACTGAACAGGGTTTTATTTTTGAATCATAGTATTCCAGGCCATTGGTACCTTGTCTATTTGCATGTCTCATACAACACCTTGTGTTCCAAGATGCACATTATCCACAGTTTGCTTAGAAAACTATGGAAAACTTTAGCCATGGAAAGGAACATATGATGTGAGATAGAACCTTCTAGAATCACTTCCTGAGGTGTTGTTTGATTTCTCTGTACCTGACACCTTATCAACCTGAATAGAGTCTATACAACGTCACCCCCAATCTGCTTAGGAAGTGTAGGAACCGGTCTCAAGATAACTGAAGGGAAGCACTTGCCTTATTTCCCTGTGTGTGAGCCAGGCCATCCTACCTAGAGTGCCAGCCAGGCAGGGGAGGGAAGGCATGGCTCCTGTCATGACTTAGACAAGAGGTGTCCCACTAAAGCTCACATGTGAGACAATGCAAGAATTTTTAGTGATGAAATAATCACATTATGAGAGCTATAACCTAATGAATGGATCAATCCACTGCTATGACTTAACTGGTCAGTAACTGAAAGCATGTAGGGAGTGGCTGGAGTAAGGCACTGGGCATACCTCAGGGGTTTATTTCTTTCCCCTGGTGAGCAGAGCTCTCTGCTTCCTGATTGCCATGTCCTGAGCTGCTTTCCTCCAGCAGGCCCTTCCGCCATGATGTGCTGCCTCCTCCTGGGCCCGGCACAATGGAGTCAGCCATCCACGGGTACCTCTGAAGGTGTGAGCCCCAGATAAACTTTTCCTTCTCTAATATTTTCTAGTCAGGTCTTTTGACTGCAGTGAGGAAAAGCTGACTAAAACAGCCCCACACACCTAGAGTATTAAAATGCTTAAACAGCCCCACAGTGAAGGAGGGAGTCTGCTTCTTGGCATCCATTCAAGTTGTTGATTTGTGCACAGATTCATGGATGGCTTTTCAGGGAGCCATCACTTCTGTCTGGGTGTGAGCTGCTTCTGACTCTGAGAGGCTCTCTGCTCCAATTCCAGGAGCATTTCAGGGTCCCTCTTCCCCCCACTGTAGTGCTTTTACCAAATGTCTCCTTCTATTTTAAATACTCAGACATTCGTGGCCTCTAGAAACTTCTCCAGGGAATAAATCTCTGTTGTCCCCCTGTCACCCCTCTTACTCCATCAGTGTTCATTTTTCTGCTTAAGCAGATTCAGTGACATATGAACAAAAAGAGGAGGACATTGCCTGGAATATGGGAATTATCTGGGACACGGACCAAAGCATTCATGAGTGATGGGACTTTTCCAATATTTTCACAGCATCTCTTGCATTGCATTGTGATGATTTACTTATTCTCTCTGACTCATCACATTAAGAAGTTCTGGACGGACAGAAATGATGCTTTATTCATTTTGTATTTCCAAGGCCATATTAATGTCCAGCATTCCAGGGCACAGGCAATACTCAGCACATACTGGTGGAAATGTCTGCTATGATTTGAATAAGTATCCCCCAACATCCATGTGTTAAAGGCTTGGTCACCAGCCCGTGGCACTACTGGGAGGTGGTGGGATCTTAAGGGGCAGACCCTAGTAGAAAGAGGCTAGGTCATTGGGATCAGGCCATTGAAGGGGATATTGGTAACCCAGCAGCCCCTTTCTGTCTCTTTTTGCTTCCTGGCCACCATGAGATGAGTAGCTTCCCCCAAAATGTGCTCCCACCATGATGTACTGAGTTGTCACAGGCCCAAAAGCAGTGGAGTCAACCAACCATGGATTGAAATCTCCAAAATTGTGAGAAGAGATAAACCTTTCTTCCTTATAAGATGATTATCTCAGGCATTTTGTCACATTGATGGAAAGCTAACAAAATGCTGAGCAACTCTGAAGTACAATGATTCAGTTCTGATTTGGGATGAACAGCAATCATTAGAAGAGTGTAGCAGGTTAATTTGTGACCTCCCAAAAGACATAGCCACATCCTAACTCACAGAATCTGTGAATGTGGCCTTATTTGGTAAAAGGGACTTGGCAAATATAGGCAAGAATCTTAAAATAAGATCACCCTGGATTATCCAGGTGAGTCCTAAATCCAATGACAAGTATCCTTGAAAAGACCAAAGAGGGGGACACAGAGAAGAGGAGAGGCTAGATGAAGACAGAAACTGAGATTGGAGTTAGGCAATATAATGGTTGGATCGGAGAGTCCCCTGAGGTCTCATGTGTTAGAGGATTGGTCCCCAATGCAATGTTCAAAGGTGGGGATGTGGTTCCTGTGGGCTCTGACCTCATCAGTAGATTAATCCATTGAGGGACTCATAATTTGATGACATTATTGAGAGGAGATGAAATTGTGGAAGGTGGGGCCTCATGTGAGGAAGTGGGTCACTGGAATGTGCCCTGGAAGGGTATATGTTGTTCCCACCCCTGACTTGCTCTTTCTCTCTCCGCTTCCTGGCTACTGGAGGATGAGCAGCTTTCCTACACCATGAGCTTCTACCATAACATTTCTGCTCCACTACAGGCCCCAGTGCAACTGAGCCAGTGAGTGATGGACTCAAACCTCAGGAACTGTGAGACAAAATAAATCTTCCCTCCTTTAAGTTGTTTTTCTCAGGTATTTTGTCACAGCAAAGAAACTGACTAGCATATGCAGATATGTGCCAAGGAATGCCTGGAACCACATGAAGGTGAAAGAGACAAAGAAGGGTCTTTAAAGTTCCAGAGGGAGTGTGACCCTATTAACACCTTAATTTCAGACTTCAGGACTCTACAAGAGAATAAATTAAGTCCCCAAGTTTATGGTAATTTGTTATGGCAGCCACAGGAAATGGATATAGAGGGTAAACTGCCTTCAAGAAATCCATTCAAACCAACACAGAGAGCTGGGTTCAGGGCACTGGAAATAAACAGACATGGAAAGGCTTGTTGAAGGATTCCTGTTCATGGAAACCAGGGAACATGGACTGAATTGAGAAGAGGGGTAAGGAGAGAAGGATCTCAATCTCTAGGCACCATGAGGAGCTGAAAGAAGTCTCATCCTAGGCTGAAGAGTTGGAGTAGAGGAGCTTATAATGCATAGACTTGGAACAGGCACTGTAGTGGCGCTAAAGATGACCAGAAAAGTCCTTCAAGGCTTTGCACAGAGCAAGAGAGAAGTAGCTCAGAGAATAATGGGAGGAGGGTATGGAGAGGACTGTCATTTTTCTAAGTCACACCTTTGAAAAACCATATTTTGTCACTGCTAGGTGAATAAAAGAAAGAAAGAAGTGGGGAAAAAAAAAAGGCCTAGGTAAAGAAGGGTTTTCTTCCCAAGTAAGCAATGGTGACAAACCAGTTGGCCCATTCATTGCACTGGCCTGAGGTCTCTCTGCCCTGTGGGGACCCCATTCTCATGCACTTGATTGGTGCAGAACTGATGGCTCTTGGAAGAGCCAGTCCTTCTTCAGAGACCAGTGTGGCATGAGGTCAGGAAACATCCAGGATGTCCTATGCACCAGGGCCACATCCAAGAGAGCACAGTGTTTCTTGTTTCAGAAAGACAAACAAGGTATTGCAGTTTCAGGCACTAACGCCACTCCGGCACGCTGCAGCTGAATTACACTGCAGGAGTAGCTCAACTTGCCTGTCTTTACCGTGAAGAGGCTGATGAAACCACTTTCAAGGTCTTTATCACCCTCAGATCTGTGATTGTTGCCTGGCTACTGAGTGAAAGGAATCCACCCCTGAAAGTCTTCTTACTCAGACACCAGAACCCATTTGAAACATCTGGTGATATACTCCCTCCCACTAAAACCAAACAAAGCATAGTATATATGATTAACATGGAGAATATATTGCTGAAAAAGGGCTGCATGATCAGTTGGGTACGATGTGGGCATTGGGTGGATAAATGTTGAATGAATGGGTGAGGATTCATATTCCTTTTGATAAAAATACAATATAATATAACAAAATGGAAAGTACTACACAATTACAGCATGATACAATATGGCCATGCAGTGAATGAATGCTAAAGAAATGAATGGGTGAAAGTTGTAAAAGAATTTTAAGCATTTTTGCCATATAATCCCTTACGTCTCATTTCAGTTAGTTACCTACTTCAGTTAGTTTCAGTTGTGGTGATGATGGAGTTGGTTTTGTTTAGCTATATCCATTCTCTTTAAGTAGCTGGTTGTAGGGGAGGCTGACTTCCACTCTTTCTTCTATCATCTCCCACAACAGTTAGTTTAGCCTCTGGCCAATCTCTTGTTGACTCACCATGGTTGAATTTCCTTCATCTCTGCACAGAAAGCCGAAGATAAAGGGCTGGCTTGAATCTGCTCCATGTTTTCCACCTTTTTTCCTCAGACCTTACTATTTGTGTCTGACCTTACTATTTGTGTCTTCTTTCCTTGTTTTGCTCAAAGACATGGGAATGACTAATTGTTTCCAAACTTCACTTCTGGTGTAAGAGACCTTTATTTCACTTGTAAGGGCAGGCACACATGATGACACTATGCATCTCTTGTTTCTTTTTCAGAGATTGCCAGATTTCTCTTAAAAGCTACAGGCAAGAAGACAAAGAGGGGAAACTCAAAATGGCGGCAGGAGGCCAGGCAGGTAGCCAAGAACACCTCACCCACCTGGCCTGAGGTGTGACCATGCTTGGTGGAAGCTGGTTTGGAGCCAGCCTGCCCTGCTTTGACAATAGCCAGTGTCATTTTCTGTGTAAAATTCTCCATAATCACATTAAAGGCCATTACAGACCCCATAACCACCGTGACATTGGGGTGTTGGTCCAATATCCCCCGAATGAGTGATCAGGTTTCTTATGATGGGTTGAGGTAGCTGCTTCTTCCTATCCTCCTGGCACACACCTATCCCTGCCCTCCACCACCACTGAGACCTACTGGGGGAACCTGTTATTGAGGATGCTGCCGAATCACATCAGGACCGACACATGCCATTGTTGTCTTTGTTTTTCCAGGAGCATAATTCCTATCTATGTGAACATGGCATGGCTCCACGTATTAAGGAGACCTGAGGAAGTGTGCCTCTTGTTGGAACTGGTGGCCACACATGGGGGTCAAGGGAATGAGAGAGCTGGGACACACATTCACTCGTGTATTCATTCAAATACCTGAGATAACAACTTATCAAGAGAGAAGGTCATTTGGGCTCCCAGTATGCAGGTTTCAGTCCGTCATCAGTGAGGCTGGAGGCCATCTGCCATGGAGGAGGTACATATGGAGCAAAAGTTCTCACTTCAAGGCCAGGAAGAGAAAGGATCCAGGGTCCCTACAGCTCCTTCAAGGGCACACCTCAAATGCCCTCAAGACCTGGCACCATGCTCTTCCTTCTAAAGGCTCTACCATCTCCCAATAGTGCCATGCTGAGGACCAACACAGACCCTTGGGACTATGGGGACACTCTTCATTCAAACTGCAGCACATGCGTTCATCTGTCTTTGAAGTCTGGGTACTGCAGTGCCTGGAGATGTTAAGTCAGTCTCTGCCGCTCCTCCTGAGCCCACACCCTTTCACACACACAGCCCACAGAGCCAGCAGCTGTGCAAAGAAGGAATGTCGACATCACGAGTTGAGGGATCAGCTGACATTACAGGTTGCTGGAGAGGCAGCCTTCAGCTGCCTGTGGGTGGTCAGGGAGCCTTCCAAGGGGCGACATGCAGCCTGAAAGAGTAAAGAAGCACTTACTGATCTGGGGATAAAATAACTCGGCTCTCTGTCATTTGTCCCTTTCTGATTGTCACATCAGTGTGTCAAGAGCCAGAACTGTGTGTCTTGCTTCTTGGTGCAGTGAGATCTTGACCCAGTACCCGGTGCATAGGAACCACTTATCATATTTTAGCCAAATAAAGGAACAAACCTATAAATGACAGGTCCCTGATACTCTCTCTGTGATACACCTTGGCTGGTATGGTCAAGACATCGTTTGGTTTTAGGTGACAGGAGGCAGGGAATTCCAGCAGACATATAGGTTATGTAAAGATAGGGGAGTGGATGTTGTCCACGTGGGGTCTGCTAGAAGCTGGCTCTGGGTCTACCCCAGGTTCAGTCATCTTGCTGCTGCTTATCTGCCTGTGGCTAGCAGAAGACCTGCACTGCTTCCCCTGCTGGTTTGGGAAGTGGACTTCCAACTGGCAGATTCTTCCCAAGAGCATGTTCCTGGGGAAGTTCCTGGGAGGCCCTGCCTCTTTCTCTCTAGATCGTAGATAGTGTGATGACGAGGAGGAATTGGCTTCATCATCTGATTGGAATGTGAATCGAAATGATGGTAGTGACACGCTATAGCGACAGTGGTACTATTTATCACAGATCAATTTGACTGGTCCCAGGGCTCGCCTTTCCAGAGGAGCCAGGAGCCCAGGTGTGTGAATTCAGAGATGCAGAAATCATCTCCAAGAAAAGCTGATGCCTTTCATTATAAAATAGGATTTTGAATTAGATATGAATGTATAACAAGGGAGTTAAGTACTGATTAATTCATACTGATGCATAAATGATTGATACTGGACCCTAAAACAAAGCAATAGGGCAAATGATAGGAACTGCAAGGGCAGAGGGGCATGGGGAGCCGGATAAGGACTTGACGAGGAGAAAATGAGTTTCACAGAATAAATTTCTCCTTCGCTTCCTCCTTTTCTCCAAGGTCGAACAGAAGCCAGTGCTGTAAGATCCAATTTCAGAGAATGTCATAGTCTCCTTGCTTTCTGACCCAGGCTAATTTTCAAGACCAGAACACCAACTACTTCCACAAAAATCAGATCAAGCTGCCAAAGCAAACCCCAGGATCTTGAGGGACTATATGGAACTGAAATAAGTTTCCTCTTTACTTCACGTACTTTTTGAACGTGTGAATGTAAAACACACCTTCACTGTAGATACCAAAACATTCATTTGGATACCAAAACAAAGTGTGAGGCGGGCAGCGGGGACCCTCTCCAGTTCTGCCATCTTTAACGTCACAGTGCATTATTTTTCTAAGCTGAAAGGGAGTTTTCGGGACTGTGTCCAGGGCAGCTGAAACTCAGGATGTCGCAAAGCATGAATAGAAGCAGAGCTTATTGTGCTGCGGGCAGAACTTGGGACCCATCTTCTGGGGGAAAAATAAAACCAGCCTGCATTCCATAAGCTGTGTGTGCACCTCAGGGTGGGGTCCTGTCGTGTCTGGCTCCACTTCTTCAACCCAGAAGAGTCCATTTGCCATGTTCCAATCAGAACTGAGCTTTGAATGAGATGAACGCTATGGGCGATAACGATCAGGGAAACTCTGGGTGTGTGTGTGTGTGTGTGTGTGTGTGTGTGTGTGTATGTGTGTGTGTGTACCAGCTCAGAAATCAAGTAACCAAACTGGGAACTGGGAGCAGGGTGGGTTTAGCAAAACACTCCTTTTACCATCTTTATGACTTGCAAATGAAGCCTTTCTTCACAAAGTAAGGCTGTGGGCGAATGATCCAGAAGATTGAAGGGAGCTTTTCCACAATGCCTGCTCAGCCTCAGTGTGGTTGGCTCTGCTGCTGAGGGGGACGCCCGGGCTGCAGGCAAGGCCGTGTCCTCCTGGCTGTTCAGAAAGGGGCTGGCAATGATAATAAATATCATTTGCTGACATGAAGTCCTGGGGTTGCGCTGACCACAGGAGTCGCGGTCCCCGGGACGCTGGGCCCGCTCACAAAACAGGCATTTATGAACTGGTTGGCTTTGCATTAATTCATTCCCCAGCCATTCACCAACAGTAACGATCCCTTCCATTAGAGTCCAGGCCCCGGAAAGCCCTGGTGTTTATTGGAAGTGACATCTGCATAGCAAAGTGACTGTGTTAATATGGAAAAGCACAAAGGGACCCAAGTCCCTCTCTTGCCTCGCGCCTTCCTCCCCGCGTAGCTGTTGAGGAAGAAAGAGGACTCGACTCTGAGGGGTAGTTAATTTGTGATTTCTTCTCTTTGGTGGTCAGCTTGTCAGCCCAAGTTTTCTCATCTGCTTCTACGGGGAGGGGTTCGCTCTGATGTGCTGTGTTGTCATGAGTCCTGAAGCACTGAGGGGACCTCAGACAGCCCAGGGTCCTGGCAGGCAGTGGAGGCTGAGCAGCTGGGATGGAGCACAGATGCACGTAGACCCCACTGGGGAGGCCTGGCACAGCCTGGAAAATTCTCTCATCAAAGAGAGAAGAACTTGGGGGCCCACCAGAGATGTGGGGCTCTGTAGGTCTTAGTGGTATTGAAGCAGAAGGCTGGGGGAAATGTAGAAAGCAGAGCTGATGGTTGGTTCCAGAAGGCAGGGAAAATGTCTGTCTTCAATGTGGAGTCCTGTTTGCTTCCTCTGGGTTCTAAAGCAGCATGCAATGGGTTGATCAGACACTTGTCCCTGGGATCCTCCACATCGCCCTCTGCCTCCCAGTCCCCTCGACGCCTCCCAGGTGTGCATCCCTTGCTGGTACTGAGGATGTCATGTTGGCCGGGTGGCATCCTCCATGGGTCTTTCTTGAACCGCAGAGGCTGGGCTGGTCCCCCTGCAGATCCATTTTAAGTTCCGCTACTTATTCACACATTTATTTATTCTATGCTCCTTAGTTGATAGGGTCATTCATCACTTTCAAAGTCCTTTGGTTTTTGTTTTTAGCTTTGCAATTTTAGGAAGCTGACTTACAATCTCTCACCCTTTTCTGGGTGGACACTACGCTGATGCTACCAGGATGATGAAGAGAGAGCTCCCCTTTTCAGGAGCAAAGAGGATTAAACTTAAGCACATTCACAAATAACTGGGAGGCGGGATTAAACCTGGCCAGTGCTGAAAGAGACATATAAATAAGGGCATGGGGACTCGGAGCTGAGAGCAGCACGTTGCCAACCAACTGGCGAAGCTCCCTAGGCGTTGGCAACAGCTCCTGAGAGATGGGCAGGGCTTTGACCTGCAAAGGTAGGGCGTTCTCCTAGAGGGGACAGGGAGCCATCTGAGGGCATGTGCTCTGGGAAGAGCCGAGGGGCATACCTGGGGGTAAAGCAGGCATCGTGGGTGCTCATCAGTCAGGGGACAGGGGAACCTGCCCATGTCATTCTGGCAGACAATGGAACCAACAGGGGTGGCACTTTCTGGGGAGGGGACATAGGGTTGGGACCAGTACGAGGCAGGTGAGGGACAAGAACACAGAAGGTTCAAGGAGACACCCGCAGGTGCCAGGACTGCCTGGTGGGTCCCTGTGATGGTTTGGATGTGGTTTGAGTGTGTCCCCATGGGTCCACGTGCTGGAGGCTTGGTCCTCAATGTGGAGCTGTTGAGGTGGTGGAATCAAGAAGAGGTGGGGCCTAGTGGGGGGTAAAAAGGTCGTTGGGACACCACCCCTGGAAGAGATTAAGGTAGTTCTCTCCAGACCGCAGTGAGCTCCCTCAAGACTGGGTTTTTTATAAGTGGTGAACTTCATGCCCAAGTCCCTCCTGCTTCTTGTCTTGCCACCTGACTGTTCTTTCTGCCTCATACCACTTCCACCATGATGCCATCCACCATCTGGTGATGTCCCTCCCCAGAGACCAAACCAATGGGGCTGCTAGATCTTGAACTTTCAGCCTCCAAAACCATGAGATAAATAGAGCACTTTTCTTTACACATCTCCCAGCCTCAGGCATTTTGTTATAGCAACACAACAGACTCAAATGGTCTCTGATATCTGGGGAGGAGTGAGCAGTGGACAACCATTTTATGATGAGAGGTTTTACATTCAAAGAATGGCTATGAAAGCTCTGTGTAGGATGGAAGGTAAAGTGGGGGCAGATGAGGCCGTGCAAATAGAGTTAATGCAGAGAAGTCACACTTGTGGAGAACGATGGCAAACAGCCTCACTGTTTCTTTGAGAGTTAAAACAGAAAAAAGCAGCAAGGAGTAGGGGTTCTGACGGTCACTCCCACCCCACGATTGCTAGCTGTGGAATGGTTTTGAACTCTTCATGCTTACTAATTCATTTAATGATTCTGGAAGGAGACCCTCCCTGAGACCCAGAGAGCTAAATTCAAGTGTGGCCCTTGGGTAAAATGACCAAGATACATGAGACAATTGCAAAGGTCTGTGGCTGCTGAGGATGCCATGTGGCTCAGTGCCTTTGCTAATATCAGCTGATCTAGAGCAAGAATCCCAGGCTTGGGGACCCCCTGGGCTTATCCAAGAGCTCTCAGGCCAGGTGCCTCAGGAGGCAATCCCTCTGAGGCAATCCCAGGCTTATCTTCCATCAGTTCCTGTGAGTCACTTCTAGCATTTCTAAGGTTTCAGGTCCCTATGGAAGACAGAGATTCCGAGGTTCTATGCTCAGTTCTGTCTCTGACTGTTCCACCTTGTGTTAGCGGGCTCAGCGGCCTGGCCCACATTTCCCTCCCCCTCCCTCTTGCTCTCGTGTCATTAACAAAGCTCCCCAGACCTTTGCAAAGCCCCTACAGCAGAACTGTCCCAAGAGAGAAGCAGTGGATTTAATAAGCTTCCCCTTAAATGGCCTCAAATCCCTTCCAGTTGATTAGGGGGGAAAAACAGCAACTCACAGGCCAGTCTCCTGGTGCAGGAGGTGAGAGAGGGAGAGAATAAAGAAAGTTCCCGAGATCCTGGGCCTCAGGGACCAAATTAAGAAAGCAGCACCACTTATTCAAAATCAGATGAATGTCAGCAGAATGTTTGTCAAACAAACTTGTCATTATTTGTCACAATTTGAGGAAGCATCAGTCAGTCGTCACACTTGAGCATGTAACTGAGTTATTTATAGCTGCCAGCCCTGGAGTTTTAACTCATGCGGGGCCACGGCTCCATGTTATAAACAGCTTTATTTATAATGATTGCCTGGCTATAAATAGTTTGGTTTGCTGGGTGTCACAGAACGGCTCTGGGATGTTCTGCCAGAGCCAGAGCCAGGAGGAGGGTACTGACTCAGAGCTGGATCCTGGTGGTGTTTCCTCCTGTCTGTGGACCATCTCTGAGTGTCCTTGGCCAAGGCATGTTCTCTTCCTCAACGTCCCCTTTGGAACGGGGAGCTGTGAACCACGGTGTTCCCCGGAGAGGGTAGAAGTTACTCACTTCATTAACACCTGCCCCAAGATCTCTGGCTGAAAGGGAACAGGGACATGGTACTCCCCCTCTTTTGTGCCTATTCACGGACAATGAGCTAATTATGGTCTCCTTCTCCTGCTCCAGGGTGGAGGGAGATATCCTGTTATTCCAGCGAACAGGCAGCTCTCCAAAGGTTTGTTTATAGCTTCAGATTTAATTTGAACGACAGCGTCGTCTCGTCTAAAAATAAGAGGTTGTCAGAAATTTAGAAATTTACTCGTTCCCTGTGTCAGCAGAACCTTGTCTAAGGAGTGTGGGGTGAGGGGAGAAGGGGAATACGTATACATAAATTTTACATGTAAAATACATAGGTGTGTCAGCTAAAAACCCATCATCATGCCATCTGGCACCAGGGCAGCATAATCACCATCCACTGCATGCCTTCCACCTCTGCCCCCCAGAATGCTCATCTACTGGTCCTATTGAAATTTTCCATTTTATGCTTATTCCAATCCCATCCCTAAAAGCCTTCCACTCAATTTTAACTCTGTTAGTCTCAATCTTATTTTACATTTTATTTTTAAAAAGAAAAGGTGTGTCCACAAAAAAAATTATGGGGTCTTAATTTGCAAGATTAGCTCTGGTTCATTTTATTGCTGTAATTTAATACTCATAATGATTTTCTGACACATATGTCTTAGCAGCAAGATCTACTTCCTATTCATTTTTCATTTCAATACAGCTTAAGTCTATTAGGCAGGATGGTACCAATCAGAGAGGACAGGACCCTGCAAGAAACTGACTCCATGCTGCCATCTTGGCCATGTGCCTGCAACGAGGCACATCCAAGCATCTGGGACCAAAGGAGAGGAACAAGAAATCCTTCTTCAGAAGGGACTGTGTTTTCTTTTTCATTTCTGTCATCATCAATAGCATCTTTGTCACCACTGCAATTCTTTGTCTAAGGGTGCTGTGGATTGTGTTCTCATTGACCATCTTCCACTAGTGCAGAAGCAAAGAGAACCTGCTTGGGTGGACCAGCATTTCCATTAGAGGTGATGTGGTCATGAGTCCAGGACCCAGTGCTTTGGGACCCTGAAAGGGTGCTTTGCATCCTGATGGAGTTGCAGGGAAAGTATCCAGGAGGAGGCGGCCCTCTTGGTGAATGCTACAGGTGGTTTCTTAGGGCAGCGATGTCCTTTTGTTTCTGCATGGATCCCTCCTGCCATAGCAGCCACGTGGTAATAACTGTAGAGAGAGTAAAGGTGGGGTTTACTTCTGGGATTTTAACTGTCTCTCTGAAAATACTTATGCTGTTCAATACACATAAGTAAATGCATACATCAATTAAAATGGTTAAAAATAAAATAGAGCAGAGGTTTTAGGAGTGTGCACACTGGAGAGGAACGTGGAGCCCCTTCTGGCTGATGCACTGGAGTTTCTGGTCAAAAGGATGAGCTCCCTGCTGGGTGATGGCTAGTGTGCTCAGGGCCACGGCATGGGCTGGGGACTGGGCCACAGAGCATGCTGAAGTGGACTGTGGTCCAGTGGTTCCTCTCTGTTTGCTTTGGAAGGTACTCTTACCCACACATGAGGCTGAGACCTCATCTGGGTTCCTGCTCTGTGCTCAGGAAGGAGGTGGCCTTAGGTCAGAAGGAAGAGGCCAAGGACGAGGACACACGGATGTTCTGTCAATTCTCTCCCTCATTCTCTCTCCTTTCTTTGCAATGATTTCTGAGGGAGATTATACTTGTTTTCATGATCATTTTCACCATTTAAAAAAGAGAGATTCTCTGTGTTTATTCTAAAATAGAAAGGATAAATATTTTTCATATTATTTATTGGGTGAAGGGGGGATTTTAATATTCACATGATCAAGCAAATAATTTCAGAGAAAATTCTTGGAATTGGAAATGTGTTTGGCCAGTCAATAATAGCTCCCACCTCAGTGATATTATGATGATAACTGTGTATCCTAGACCTAAATGATCCCATTCGAAGAAAAAGAAACAGCAAAACAATTTTTTTTTTGCAACACAATATGTAAATCTGAGAGTGGGTTTATGCTTTATATTTTTGTTTATTTCTTTTACTCAGAATTTTCCCCATTGCTGAGTTCCAGCTGAGGAGGATATAATATAAATGTATTAAGTAGTTTAGGGTCTCTGTCCACTAGTTCTTGGAATTGTAGATTTTTACAGCTTTGAGAAGCTGTTAGAATTTTCTACTCCATTTCTCTTCTTTCACAGAGGAAGATACTGAGCCTGAGGGTCCAAGTGACTTCTTCAAAATCATTTGACTTCTAAGAGTCAGGATTGGGAAAGAATTGATGTTTCTTGCCTCCCAGAAAAAAAAATAACTAATATTTGCTAAAAAATGGGTAGATGTGTCCTTATCTGGTTACAGGACAGCAGTTAAGAATGAGGGTTTTGGAGCCAGACAAGTGTAAGTTAAATTCTGGCTCAGAAACTATCCATGAGGTAGTGGTGTGTTGTTTCTTTTCTTCATTTTTCTTAATTTTAAAAAATTGTTCTTTAGGAGGGGGTCACTGGGATGCAAACCCTGCTTCTCTTCTTTTATCCTCAGCAACAACAATGATACTATGACAGAGGTGCTGGCGGATGGGATGAAGCCATGGGGGCCTGGTGTTTTGTGATGGCTCGTGGTCCATGGACCATCTTCAGCACATAACAGAAACAGCATGAGAACAAGACCAAAAATCCAACCAACCCAAACCAGTGTCTTACCTCCAAACTAGGTTCCTTCCCCACCGGCAGGATCTGCAACAGAGATGTCACTGGCGAAGCTTCTGTACAGCCTTTCATGCAGGCCTATTTTCCTGGGGCCTGGAGGTGCACCCTGGAAACACAGGAGCCCTGGTCTCCTTAGGCTTTGGGCACAAAGACAGAAATGACAGCATGGTCAGGAGGAATCAGGGGACAGTGAGGGTCACCTTGAGCAGGGGGAATCTGGGATGCTTAGCAGGGTCTTCCACAGGAACGACCTGAGCAGAGGTGGCTGGGACCCAAGTCCTGAGGTGAGGACATGGGCAGGAAGGGGCTCTGAGGGACAGAATCTCATCTGAGAATTATTTATAGAAGACTGTATCAGATCAGCAGGCAAGTGGAGGCTTAGACCATTAGAATTTGGAGCAGTTGTCTAATCACACAATCTAAGGGATTTTACTCATGTCCTGGGAAATACTATTTGCACATAAAATTATCCCATTTAATCCCTCAGCAGCCCTGGGAAGTTTTTATGGTATTTTGCAGATCAGAAAAATGGAGGCCCAGAGAGATTTAAATCACAGGCTCACAGTCACAGGTATCAAAATGGAGCCTAGATAAAGAAGAAACTCTATTGGTTTCAAATGTCTGTAGACCAAGCTGGATTCCTCAGTCCCCCCTCTGTGGCTTATGGATGGAGAGGTGGCTGTGACTTCTTGTGCAAGTGAGCCCAATCTGGAGTCAGGCTGCATGCACTTCTGAGGCCTGGAGACCCTAGGCAGAGAACTGAACTGCTCTCTGCCTCAGTTTCCTAATCTGTAAAGTGGCGTGTTGTCAGCCCATTTTGAGTTGCTACAATAGAATACCTGAGATACAGTAACATATATTAAAAAAAGAAACTTATTTCTCACAGTTCTGGAGCATAGTGCTGGCATCTGGTGAGGCCTTCTCCCTGTGCCATGACATAGCAGAAGGCCTCCCGTGGTGCTGTGGATTGGAAGTAACTTCACAAGGCCCAGGCGTCCACGTTTGCTGTCCAGTCTGTGGTGCTGTGGGGAGGTGGTGGAACTTTCAGGAGGCAGGGCCTAATGGGAGGAAGTTAGGTCATTGGGGGTGTGCCCTTGAGGGGGTTATTGGATCCCACCTTTCCAGTCTCTCTCCTCTCTTCCTGGCCACCATGAGGTCAGCAGGCCTGCTTCCCCACCTGCTCTCACCATGATGAACTGTACCACCACAGGCCCAAAGCCATGGGACCATGCAACCATGGAACTGGCAGCCAAAATCAGTCTTTTCTCCTTACGAGATGATTATCTCAGGTATTTTGTCACAGTGATGGACAGCTGACTAACATGGCAAGATGGAGCAAGTGCGCTGACCCAGGTCTCACCTCCTCTTCTTATGAATCTAGTAATCCTGTCACTGGGAACCTACCTTC
This sequence comes from Glaucomys volans, assembly GCA_020662805.1. Taxonomy (NCBI): domain Eukaryota; kingdom Metazoa; phylum Chordata; class Mammalia; order Rodentia; family Sciuridae; genus Glaucomys; species Glaucomys volans. The sequence continues at coordinate 88,697 of JAJEJO010001333.1, read as the reverse complement.
ATGATCCTACCTAGCTCCAATTACTTCCCAAAGGCCCCTCTCCAAATACCACTGACATATGAATTTGGAGATTCAAACCATAACAAGTATATTAGAGTTCTCCAGAGAAACAGAACCAACAGAGGTTTATTTTAAAGAGTTGGCTCACATGATTGTGGAGGCTGGACGGTCTGAGATGTGCAGGTCTGGCAGGACGGGGGCCCTGGGAAAGGTAGACATGAGTTTGAGGGCTGTGTGGAGCAGAACCCCTTGGGCAGGGGTGTGAGGAACGGGCTGGGGGCGGATGCCTCAGTGTTTGACCCAATACCTGGTATGTGGGCTAAGTCAAGTTGACGCATCAGTGGACCATGGCATGGGCTCCTAAGGTCTGCCTCCTGAGACTGATGTGAGGACCATGAGCAGAGGCAGGTAGAATTTAGAATTGGACCAGGAAAAAGTAAGTTCTCACCAAGAGTTACCCACCACTCCTTCCCAGAAATGGGCATGCCCTCTCCGTGCTGGCTCCAAGGCCATTTGTGCCACCAGCTCCTGAAGTCAGAGGGTTTGACTTCTCTTCCATTTCCTTCCCTCCCGGTGGCTGTAGGAGAGTCCACGATCTCCTGTGGGGGCAACTCGAATCCTTGAGACTGCACTTTGGTCCCCAAGTCATTAGGATGCTGGGTGGTGTCCTCCATGGGTGCCTCTGGGAAGGCCCAGAGGACAGAGGCTGCAGGAAAGGCAGCGGAGGACAGTTACCCCGTGGGCCTCCGCGTTGTCTAGACTCGTCGCAGGAAGCGATCACACTGCTCTTTAATTTTCCCTGGCAGCACGAGCCTCGAGCCGCCCCTGTGGCCCCCACCTCCCGGCCCCCAGCTCCAGGTGGATGTCCACAGCAAAGGCGTTCCTGGGAGAAGGAACACCTGCCGCCCTGGCCGCCGGCCTCCCTTTCAGCCCCAAACCTGCTCTATCTCTGTGCCCAGCTGCACCTCTGGTGGCCCTTCCCTACCTGACGGAGTGAGATCCCTTTGACAGCCAGGCACACCTGTGAATGAACGGAGCACACTCCATCCGGGGACAGGGACATTTTCATTTGGCTTTAGTTTGTTGGGGGGTTAAAGACTGGGATAAATGCAAAAGATCCCGGAGGCCAGTGGGGAAGGAGGCATGATGGGAGGGGCCACAGGACCCGAGGAAGAGTAAACTAAGCTCTCATCGGATCCATTTCCGAACCCGCATGGGAAAAAGGTCATGAATTTTAAAGGGTCAGCTCCAGTCATGGAACCAGCCCTCGTGGAAGCTCCAGCAGGCAGGAGGCCAGGCAGCAGGGAGCTCTGCTGGCCCTTGTCAGCAAGTGGCATCAGATAGGGTGGGACATGCTGGCCTGGGCAGCCTGCTGACTGCGGCTGGACCCCACTGAGGCTGCGTGCTGGCCCCTGTCGTCCGAAGGAGGTTTCCACCACCCAGCATCCGCAGACAATTTTCTGAGTAGGTCTCTCGGCACTGATGGCTGTTGTTGTTAAATGCAAAGCCGGACACACACCTGCTGCTGAACGGGACACTGGCCGCAGACCCGTGTGTCCACAGTGGCTGCAGGGAGGGCGGCGGGCCCCAGACGGTGCCTTTCCCACCTGGCTTCAAGGATGGCCCTGTGCAGGGACGGACAGGCGGGCAGGGACCCTGCTTTGAGAGCTGTTCCCAAAGGGGAAGGGGAAGGGGCTCAGAGTCTGCAGGTGGCCACTTCGGTTCTGTCTGGGTTTCTGAGTGGCTGCTGAGTTTTCTGGGCCGAGGAAGCCTTGGTGACTATGGTCCGTGGAGCCCTGGGAGAGTTGTCAGTGTATTTTACTCTACAAAAAGTGCATGCTCTTGACAAATGGAGTATGGGTGGGTGTTTCAAATATATATAGAACTATATGTATGTATAAGATCAGATCTTAAACAGATATGCTCATTTTTAAGAACCCTGAAGACTTGCAACCATGACTTATCTGTTTGTAAACTGAGAGGACTATCTGAAATCAGGGATATTAGTAATGAAAACCAGTGGGTGCTTCTGGAGAGAAGACAGGAGAGGAGAACAGTACCTTGCCAGCCTCTAAGGACCCTGCTCCTTGGCTGGCAGGCTGAGCCAGGAAAGAGGAACACCAAGCACAGCCAGGTCTGTAGGGACCTGGGATTTCAGGGGATCCTGCGAGAATCGCCCCTCATAGTTTCCTGTGTGTTGTATCCTTCCACCTTCCCAGAGGTCGCGGGTCCTTCGAGGGGCCTCACCATGTCCACAGCAGGAGTCCGAGTCTCTGTTAGGAGGGGGCCCCTTTTACAGGGTCAACTACCTCCTCCCTCATTTAAGAAAAAGAGCCAGGCACGGTGCTGCACATCCGTCATTACAGTGGCTCGGGAGGATTGTGAGTTCAAAGCCAGCCTCAGCAAAAGCGAGGTGCTAAGCAACTCAGTGAACCCTGCCTCTAAATAAAATAGGGCTGGGGATGTGGCTCAGTGCTTGAGTACCACTGAGTTCAATTCCTGATAACACCCCGACCCCCAAAAAAGATTGTTCTATATAAAGACACAAATGATCTACCATTGTAACTAGGTAAGTGTGCAATTCAGAATGTGAAGCAGCGTCCTAATGTTGGGCAACCCTCCCCACCATCCTTCTCTTGGGTGTTCCTAATGGAGACTCTGTGCCATTGAACATGGGCGTCCCCCTGCCCACTGCCCTGCTCTGTGGGCACCCTCCTCCTTTTCGTCTCTGAACCTATTGCTCTCGGTACCACTCAGTGTTGTCCTTCTAGGACTGTTTCTTTCACTTTGTCCAATGTCTCCAGGTTCATCTGGGGTGTAGCATGTGTCTGCAATTCCTTTGCTTGCTGTTATGGCAAAAGCTAAAAAAAGAAAAAGTGCTATTATTATAATCATTTTAAGTGGCATCCAACAGTCACCACGTGGTGTGACTGTCACTGCTAAAAGTTTTGTATCACCTCTCTGAAACTGTATAGCCATGTGTGCAAAAACTCCTCTGGCCTTCTCCCTCTGGTCCCTGGGAACCTCCACTCCATTCTCTATCTATGAATATTGGCCTATTCTGAGGCCCTGGGAGGAGTGGAATTGGACATGATCCTTCTCCTTTGGACGCAGGTTAGATTAGAATAGAGACTTGAAAAGTCTCCTCAGAAAGATGGCAGACCAGCCTGTGCTGGCATAGAGGGCTGCTGGCCGCTCTGTTGGCAGTGGGTTCCTGGGGCGGGGGGGCTGTAACAGGAAGACCAGCCAGGAGCAGGACAGCTGGACAGGAACCTGGGGCCCCAGAGGGCAGGTGCTCTGTTGGGGTTGACCTGGGAGGTGTCCATCTCTGAAGAGGGCTATAGCAAGAGGGAGGCCCTGAAAGACGCGTCTCATTCCATCCTCAGTGAGCATCCTTCTGGAATCCGACGTTCCATGGGACCTTCCTGTAGAAGGGGAAACCCAGGACGGGGAGATGGCTTTGGCATCAGGGAGGAGGGTTCCTGTGGCTCCTCCACTGGTGATATGTGAGACCCGGAGCAGGTTGCATGTTCTATTTCTACTCCTGGAAAAGCAGGATGAGAGGAGTAGCCATCTTGTAGGTACAGTTAGGCATAAGGAATAAGGAACATAATTCAAAAGGCAGAAATTACATTCTGTCCCAAGGCTGACCCACAGTGGGCTTTCAGCAGTGACAGTAGTCCTCATAATTATTCATTTTGATGTTACATATCAGTCTCTTATAGGTTTTGCTAACACATAGTTCAGTATCAAGTCCAAACAATTTTCAGGCACTTACCTTGGGGGTGTGCATGTCCTAGGGATAGGCATTTCTGTGAATTTACTGTTTGAATAACACTTCTGCATCTTGAGAAATCAGTGTTTCATATCCCTGGTGACATCTCAACCTGCCACTCATTTTCCTTCCTAAGTTTGATGGAAATAGAGAATTGGGGAGTATGAAGTTATCTATGAGGGATTAAATCATAAACTGCATCCTAGTTAGCTGGTCTATTGCAAGGACTATACATTATAGATGTGATGCTGTAGAAAGGTACAGATGGAATAATTTAAAATTTCCCCAGATGGCCAAGGTCACCAGTAATGGTACAGAGCAGGTCTGGGAAGCCCTGTGGCTGAGGCAGGTGTGCCCTGTCCTAGGCATCTGCCCACCAGTCTTCAGAGGTTCTGCTTCAGGTGAGAGCTGCTGGTGTAGTTGGTGGATCCTGGTGACGGTCCTCATGGTCTAAGGATGGGCCTCTTTGCTTGGGATGATATTTAACAATGGTTCAGACCCACATAGGAGCAGCCTCCCTACCCAATCCAAACTATCACCCCTTTGATGGCCTTGGAATAGAAGCCCACTCACTGATCCCAGTTCCCTTAGCCACAGGTGGACTCTGTCTATAAAGCCTCCTGGGTCCCTTTTGCCACCCCATGCAGGTCATCCATGGATTTTTAATAATATCAAACCTCAAAGCCAAAGCTCGGTGGTCGTGGTCCCTTTCCTCTCAGGTGGCCTGCAGCTCCGGTACACATTTGCTCAACCCCCAGGCTACGTTTAGCAATGGGCGTGTCAGGGAGGGCGATGAGCGTCCATCTGCCCACAGACCCCAGTTGGGTGGATTAATTAATGATTATAGAGTACTTTGAAGGTTGCAGGGCTAATTATTTAGCCAGTTCCCTCCCTTCCCCCAAGTTCCCTTGACAGCCTTTTGTCTCTTTCCCTCATGGGGTGTCCTTTGAAGTGAATGGGAGAGGATGAATCAGGGGTCAGTTAATAGGGCTGGCCATTGCAGATGGCGGGCCAGAGAGAACCGTCTGGATGCTGCTCCGCGGCAGGGGCTGAAGCTCTCTGTGGAGACCAGCAGCAGGACGGAGCTTTCTTTTTATCAGAATTGGCCAACGCTCCCAGAACAGTGTGACTGCCCAGTGTCCTGACTAGACACAACAAACAGCAGCTCTCCATTGGCTTTGACATAGCCTGATGTCCTTGTGCTTCTGGGGTTTGCTCCCAATTTGGGCATGAAATCCTTTATCCATTAATTCATTCTCTCATTTTGCTCTAATTCTTCTTTCCCAGAGTGTGGCTCCATGGGAAGAACCTGCGTCTTCTGCTCCCATTCCTAGGTTACTATAGGCTGAGCATCCCTAATCTGAAAATCCCAAACCTGAAATACTCCCAAATCTGAAATATTTTGAGCATGATATTGACATTTAGGAAGATTCAAATTTTGGAGCATTTTGTATTTCAGATTTTCAGATTAGGCATGATCTACTAGTAAAGTCTGTAGGAATACCCAAATATCTGGAAAATTTCCAAATTGAAACCACTTCCAGTTCCAGGCATTTCGGATAAGGGATACTGAACCCGTACCAAGTTGGAGAGAATGAATCCTGAACCACAGAGAGGAGCAGTGACGTCACTGTAAAGTGAGAAGACCCCATCCTTGAAGGCCATATGGCTTCTTTCCCCTTTCTTGCTCCCAAAAATCAACCATGATTTTGAAATAAAATGCAATTTCCTAGTATTCTAAATCTTGAGTCATGCATATATTTTTAGTTAGGAAAACCCAAGGAAAAAATAAATATTATAGGTAGTAGGATTATACTTCCACATCCCCCAACTGAGCTCAAGAGGGCCTTCCAGGCTTCTGTGTGCACACCAATGGGGAGGAGAGGTTTGTGGCTAAACATCCAGAGTTCCCGCAACGTACACGTCCATCCGTCTCTATCTCTCATGTTTGTTGAGAAGCTGCTCCACTGTAGAGATATTTGAAATGCAGAGAGAAAACAACACCCTGTTCTGTAGCTGTTTCCAGTTTAGTTGGAGGAAAAAAAATAAGAAAACATGTAAATCTGGCAAAATAATATTTTGATGGTTATTTTGTATTTGGCTCCATTCCTACAGTCCCACAGACCAACAGGTAGATGGGCCCTTTGTCTGTCCTTGCCTCAGGATATTTTCAGGGCAGAAAACAGAAGGCGATTGAAGTCAAAGGCTTTTGTAAAAGTTCCCAGCTCTTTGAAGAAAGGATGTCAGGGGTCCCAGAGGTGGACTGGAGAGAGAAGGCCTCTGAGGGCAGCAGAAGGCAGGAGAGATGGGGCCAGGGGCAGGGGGCTCAGCGAGAGGGCTTTGAGGGCCATGGAGGAGGAGAATGAGGAAGACGGGAGAGGGAACCTGGAAAGACCATGAAGTGGTGGGTGTGGCAGACCTGGAGACGTCAATGAGGCTCCAGGGATCCTGGCCCAGCTCCCCAGGCATGAACTTGAGGCAGAAGAGCAGCTGGCCCTGGAGGCCCATGTGGGCTGGGATGACTCTGGGCACCAGGAGGGGCTGAAGATGGCCAGGGAGTGGATGGGGCATCTCCATTCCAGGTGATGCAGGAAGTTTGCCTAACTCCCTGGGGCAGGTGCTGGGATTTCTGCTGTCCCAGAAGGATGGGAGCTCTGAGTGGGATCTTCTATAGGTTAAAATAAAATTTAAAAAAAACTCACACTGGGATGATGGATTCTGACGCCATACTCATGACATAACCATGACACAGTTAAAAACGAGGAGAGATCTGGAGACATCTAGAATAGTCAAAGTCCTAGAGACAGAAAGTGGAATGGTGGCTGCCAGGGGCTGGGGAGGGGTGATGGTGAGTCAGCTTTCCTTGGGGATGGGTTCCCTTTTCCCTTTGAAAAGAGGTTTGGAGAAGGTTGTATAACAATGTGAACACACTCCCTACTACTTAACACACCCTTAAAATAGCTCAGATAGTTAGTTTTAGGGGATGGATATTTTGTCACGATTTTTAAAATAGGGGTTTGGGCCCAAATGGTGTTGGATGCAGAAGTGGAGGCAGATCTAAGACAGCTTGGGGGTGGTGGGGGAGGGTCCAGACCGGCACCAATGGCTGAGACCCAAAGGGTGAGTGAACAGAAAAGAGGTGGAGGGATGATGGGCGCAGAGAGAGGGAGACAGGGGAGGTGGAGTGAGGACACACACACACACACACACACACACTGTTATACTTCCCAGAAAGATTCTCCAGTGCCACCAGGAGAAAGTCAGCCCCACCCTAAACCCCCCTCCCTATAGCCCAACCCTAAACCCTCCCACGCCCTATAGCCCTGCCCTAATCCCCATCCTGAGTCCTATAAAAGTTGTCAATGACACACTTAGTGCGTGATCCCCCGGAACCCTGCTTTTAGGAGTAAGGGAGGTCGTCGCTGGCCAGCTAAAATAAAGGCTTCTTTTGGCTTTACGTGATCGGCTTGGATGATTTCATTTTCTTTGGGTACAACAACACACATGAGGCAGGGAGAGAGTGGTGTATCAGATTGGCGTTCTAGAAAGTTCACAATGGCTGCTGCTTAGAGACTGGAGATGAGCCCAGAGGCAGACTCTTGACTTCGGCTGGGCCTGCAGAGGATGGACATCTTCAGAAGCCCCTGCTCAACCGCTCACTGAGAACCTTCTTCCCAGGCCCCATGAGCACCTCTGCCATCTGCTGCCCACCATCTCCTGTATGCATGGCCATTTCTGCTGCTTTGAGGATCTCTGTTCTTGTCTCATAGTCAAAGTGTGAGCAGCACAGAAAGCTCCTTCCTCCACATGTTGTCATTCCCCTCACCCCAATCCTTCCTCCTCCTCTTCCATGGGCAGAGACACACATTCACATGCACAAAAGACTATAAAATGTTTTCTCTATTCTACATATTCTATCAACCCATTTTCCCATCAGTGAAAAAATTTCCACCTTGGCTGAGATCAGCTATTGCTGTTTATGGAGGCAAAATAGTGCTTCCAGGGGCAGGAGTGAGCTCTCACGGCCTGGGTGTGAACCCCGCCCTGATGAGTCTATAACCTTCGTTACCTTCTTTGTTTCCACAGGGACAGGAATGATCTCACCTCACTGGATTGCTGTGAGGATAAATGGGTTGATAATTAAAACTTAGGAAAGTTGCTTGACACAGAGCTGGTGCCATGCATGTGATTGTTAATTAAAACCCTACTTCAAAGAGTATTTATGGGGATTAAAGGAAATGGTATTCATGAGGTGCTTGGTGCAGTACCTGGAACACAGTAAGCACACAATAAATGTTAACTTGGATTGTTCCTATTATGTTGCTTATAATTGTGTTGGGGTTTACCTGTGGGAGAGGGGATGAGAGGAGGAGGTTTGTGTTGGGTCGTAGTCATGTGGATACTTTTCTAGGGAGCTAAAGAAGCCCCCCATCCCTCTGGGTCATCTCCTTTCTATCTCTGACATCTCATCTGTCCTTCACACTGCTGTGATCCCAGCTGTGTTTCTGACTGACGTGGATCTAGTCAGGTGTTTCAGTCAGCTCTTTTCTTGCTGTGATCAAAAGACCCAACCAGAACAACATAGAGAAGATAAAGTTTACTTTGGCTAATGGTTCCAGAGATTTAGTCCAGGGTCAGCAACTCCATAGCTTTGGGCCCCAGGTGAGACAGAACAACATGGCGGAAGGGTGTGGTGGAGGGAAGCCGCTCAGGATGTGGCAACCAGGAAGCAGAGAGAGCTCGGTTCACCAGGGACAAGATAGAAACCCCCCAGTGCCTACTCTTCCAGCCATTCCTGCCTGCCTACAGTTATGTCTCCGTGAATCCATATCAGTGGATACATCCACCGATTCGGTTACACCTCTCGTGATGTGATCATTTCACCTCTCAGATTCTTGCATTGCCTCATGTAGGAGCTTTTGGGGGACACCCCATATCTACACCATAACATCTGGCTACTCCTTGACTTACTTAGAGATCTATTATTGATCCTTGTTCTAGGTTGAACAGGGCCCTCCCAAAGTTATGTTGAAATCCTAACTTCCAGTTCCTGAGGATGTGGCCTTATTTGGGAATGGATGGTCACTAGATGCAACTACAGATGGCTCCCGTCTTAGGATGTTTCAATGTCATGCTTTCTCTACAATGGTGGGAAGGCTTTCCCACACACCACTGTTCTCACCGTGAGTATTTAGCAAGTTCTGTGAGATGTTCAGCACTTCCTTATAGAGCAGGTTTGGTGCTGGGAGAAGAGGCTAAGTGTGAGCATGGTCAGGGGGAACACGGCCAAGTGAAGATGTTGGGTGGGTGGGGTGTACTTAGTGCATTTTCAACATATGGTGGGTTTGTTGGGATGTGGCCCTGCAGTAAGTTGAGGAGGGTCTCAGGTAAGATGATGGCATACGGGGGCATCTTAATGGGGGCCCTGTAACCAAGACACACAGGTCCAGGAAAAGTGCCACTTGAGGATGGAGCAGAGATTGGCACAATGTCCCACAAGCTGAAGAATGCCAGCTATTGGTGGCCATCACAGGAGCTACAGGAGAGACATGAACAACTTCTCTCTCAGCCCTCAGAAGAGCCAGCTGTGCCCACACCTGGACTTCAGACTCTGAGCCTCTGGAACAGTTAGACAATAAATTTTTGTTGTTTTATGCCGCTCAGTTTGTGTTTCTTTCTTTGAGCAGCCTTTGGAAATGAGCACCATCCTGATTGCGGCAATATCCTAGAAGCTGGTTCAAACTTGTCAGCATAGCAAGTGAAGCCTGGTCTCTCTGCGCATGCATACACACACACACACTCACACACACTCACACCCACCCACTCACATCCACACACACACACACACACTGCACCATATGAGACTTCTATCAACAAATATGACCCCAAAATAAGTGATTGGTGATAGGAAGTAATTGTTTGATGCTTGTCTTCACTCCCAGTCTGCTAAGACCCACATGCCTGGAGCCCTTCTGTGTGTGGTCATCTACAACCCAAAGACAGTTGATGAGACCCAGTGAGCAGATGCCAGAGAAGAGGAGGGCAGCCATGGAAACCTGCAGGGCTGGAGATGTGGGTCTTGGAATATAGGGAAAGAATAATCCAGAATTGGTTCCCAGGGGGCTTTGGAGGACCAAGAATTGAGGGGAGACTTTGGGGAGCAATGCTGGCTGCTCTGTGGAGTGGGTCCCCTGCTCTCTCTTCTGGTAACATCATGGGTACAATCAGTGACCCGTGATGTTCGTGACACATATGCCCCGCCCCTGCCCCACTCTCCTGCAGTGGTGGCAGTGGGGCCCCTGCCTAAGGGTGGCTCAAGATGACATCAGATGGCAACCTGAGCTATCCACACCCACCCCTGCGTTCCTTGTCCTAGCCATTACCCTCACCTGAGACCCCCTTCCCCCCTTTTCTGCCAAAATCTGCTCCTCTTTCAAGTGTGCTCACTTTCATGAAGATTTCTGCAATTCCTCCCTCCCTGTTCCCAGGCAGAATCCCAGGTAAGCACTGCCTCTGAACGCCCACGAGGCTTCTCAGATGCTCCAAGGCAGGACTTCCTTCATGTCTGGGGGTGATGCCTGGTCAGAATTTGTCTTTGCTGCTGCTTCGACCCCAACCCTGCACGGAGCCCAGAGCCATGCAGGGGACACTCAGCATCCAGCAGGGACCCGGCCAGAGTGCAGAAAAATGGCCCTGGGTGGCAGGATGAGGAGGGGAGAGGCATCTGAACCAAGAGGGAAGGAGGCAAAAATGAGGAGGGGAATCGAGAGGAGTTAAAGAATACCCTAAGAGAAGCCTAATTTACATTATTAAAATCCAGATATTAGGAGAATGAATGGTAAGTGAGGTGGGAGAGCAACTTGGAGAGATGGAAGGGGACACAAAGCCATTGGAAGGCCAAGAAGGGGGCTTGCAGATAGGTTTGTCCTAGAATAAAAAAGTAGACCCAGTTGGAGAATTTGAGGAGGGAGAGGGTAGTCTGAGAGCTGGGGAGGGAGCCTAAGAATGCTAAGGGAATAAAAGACAGAGTGGCGAATTCTGGAGATGGAAACAAAATCCACAGGCTTTCTCCCGAGTACTGTAGGGGGCGGGGCGTAGTGAACTTGGTCTACAATGCAAAGAGGTGTCTCGAGGACTGTGGAAGCTCTGAAGCAGGATGCTGCTGAGGACGGGGAAGATGGAAGGAGGAAATTGGGGAGACAGGTGGGGACTGGAAGCATCACAGAAGCTCCCAATCCCTTGTGCAGGGAGGGAGGAAATGGCAGATAATAATATACTGTAGAGATAAATTAATAATACTAAGCTACCTCACCAGGGTGTTACCAGTGTTAATTAATTAATTATTGTTTGCAAAGCACTTTGAAGGTGGAAAGGCTCTATAATTATTATGAATAAAATGTCAGAGATAATAATCCAGCAGAATGCAATGACCTCATCAGCACCTCATTTGCATGGCTTGAAGTGAAGCAGCCATTCAAGGATTCTCTGCCAAAGGGGAGACCTGCTGGGGACGACAGATGCCAGTCTTGTCGCACTACCTTCTCCTCGCTGCATCTCTCCGTGGGCCCCAAAGCTCCGTGGGTCCCTTGGCAGCAGGTTCACTAGACGCTGTGTGGGATGAGGACGATTTTATTACTTGGGAGGCTCTGTCAGGGGAAAGTGGGGGTCCGGATGGTGGGGTGACGGGTGGCGATCTTGTGTCCCTGGCCTGACGGGCGCTCTGCACACTGAGCAGCTTTCCATTTTGCACACTGTTTGTTTCGGAGGGGATCAAAACCATGGTCGTTCCAGGGGTCTCTTCAAGAGTGGGACGGGCGCACGTGAACCGTGAGACCGGGAACGCAGGGACTCTCCAGGTGGAGGATGGTGCTTTCGAAGTGCTGGCTCAGGTTCTGCAAGACAGTAGTGAGCACATCACCATCTGGGCTCACAGAGCTGACATTTGAAATGTGGAGATCAACAATAAATAACCAGCAACTCCCTGTTTATATTCAGGCTGTCAGACTGTAAGGGCCGGCAAGGAAAATAGAATGGAGGAAGGGAAATCACAAAGGGGAAAGCTGTGTAAACTGGGAATGTGGGGGACCTATGCCAGGTCCAGACTTGGGTGAGGTCTTGGGGATATTGATCCTGAAAGGAAAAGGTCGGAGGACAGCTGCCAAATTGCCCCCCACCTCCTAAGATTTGGATGATGAGAAAAAAAACCCTCCTTTACTAACCCTTGTCTCTGTATCAGGGAAACGAATCAATCTTGCCAACAAATTCCCCTTCCCAACAATATGGAAGAGAGAGAGAAAGGTAATTTTTATACTGGGTGAGCATTATCAGAGTTACATACATGTGAAGGGAGCACAAAAGTGACTCAAGTGTGGACAGCCTTTCACACCACTTGATACCAATTTGTGCCTCCGAACAGAACCAACAATGAAAACTTCTATCTTCTTGGGCGACAAGAGGACTCACCTATGTTCATCTCATGAATACCGTGTGAGAGAGCCCAGATAATTCCCAAGGACAAGTGTTGACAGCTTCAAGGGTCAGGATGCTCATGACCTTGAATGTAAAATCAAAAGTTCAGGTTTATAGGGGACTATTACGTTCTCAAGAAGAGAGCTTAAAGAGGTGAGGGTGAATGGGCATCAGCAACCCCTCCCAGAAGATTTCCTCATTTCACCCCAACATTGTCACTGTTGTTTATTAATCTCTTTAAACCTGGCTCAACTTATCATTGGAATCTTATTCCTGTGGATGAGACCCCAGTTTCTGCTTACACAGTTCGCTCCTGGCTCCAATCCTATGATTTCAGGAGAAGCAATACCGGGCTTCGGGCACCTTTTGCTATGCTCAGATTTGGGGCAGTGACTCTCAAACATTGGAGCCTGCTGGAGGACTTGTGACAAGGGATCACAAGACCCACTCCCAGGGTTCCTGCCTCAGGAGGTCTGGCTGGGGTCCAAGAATGTGCATTTCTAACAACTTCCTAGGTGATGCTGTTGCTGCTGGTCCAGGGACCACACTTTGAGAACCATTAATTTGGAGAATTGAGGAGCCCGTTTTGAGAGAGAGAAAGAGAGAGAGAGAGACTAAGGTAGTGAATACAGATCAAAGGAGACAGATAAAGAGAGTGGCTTCCAGATACAGAAGGCCTGGTGCTTTCCCTGGTCAGGAATGTCACCCTCTCCCTGCCCTTATGGAGCGTTGTCTCCCTCCTCTGCATTTCCCACCCTCTATGAGAAGCATCTGCAAGGACTTTCCGGTCTCCAGGACTGTTTAGTGTTAAATGAGATAGTCTGCAAGGAGAGCCTGGTACAGAGGTGGGGGCTTGGCTGTTACGAACAATTAGGATCTCAACAGGCAATCCAACCAAAGGGGGGAAAAAAAGTGTCCTCGGAGTCCCGAGGTATTTATTTGAACAGAAACTTTGCCAAGTCCGACTTTGCTTCCCCTGCCCTCCCCCCACCCCGCAAGTCAATGGCTTTGAACTGGGACTTCAAAGAGAAGCCGGGCTCTTTTCTTCAAACAGGTTTATAAAGAGATTTTGATACAAGACAACAATACTTGTCAGCAGTGCCCAGTTATCGTCCCTCCCTTTGTAGTTTTATTAGGAAATAATTTCCCTGCCGGCGCGGCTCCTGCTGGCTCTCCTTGTTTCCCCATTTGCGATCGGATCTGCCCACCGGAGGGGCTGCCTTGCGCCAGCGCTTGGCCAGCTGGGGGCTCCAGAAAGACATCACCGGAAGGATCTCCCCACAGCCAATTGATCATCTGCCCCGCCCCGGCCCTCCCCCTCTTTGTAGCAGAAATGCAATTTGTTTGACCTGGGGTGGGGGTTTGGTGGTAAAATTCCAGCTTCTCAAACCTACACCTTATTGCTATTCTCATATTAAAGAACGGAGAGAAAGAAGCAGCTGGCTAGGAAATGGAAGGCGCACTGAAGTGGCCCTTTGTGGGATGCCCTGCATTCTGGGCTGGTGGTAGTATTCTTAAGAGAGGCCAACCAAGGAGCCCAGTTCACTGTGGGGATAAATGGGGACCCCTTTGCAGGGGTGGCTCTCCCTAGCAGAGGTGAGGTGTGACTTTTCAAAAGTGATATCTCTTCTTTCCTTAGTGCTGTTTGCTGGTACAAGTGACAATGAGTCTGTGTGCAGACTGGTGGCAGCTTCTGAGGGTACAGAGATGACAAACACGGGGTCCCTGCAGTCCTGTCCTCAGGGGTGCATTGGGTTACAGTAGACTCCACAGGGGACTGTTTACCAAGGGAGGGACCCTGGACTTCAGGAGCTCAGTAATGCAGGAGTGGGCTTTTGGTCACCTGCTGGGGGGTGACGGGGAAGTAGGGTGGAGGGAGAGTGTTCCATGATGGGGTTTCAGAATGGGGCCACTTGGATGCATCTCCATAGTAGCAAATGGGACAGAGGGAAATGCAGGTGGGGGAATGACTGGGAGATGGGATCCTGGGGGAGGGAACAGAAAGGAATCCGGGCAGATGGGGCACTTGGCTGTGGAGGAATAGATACCGCACTTCCTTTTTGTGAAACTGGGAAGGAAACACAAGAGAGGATGTCAAGCATGCAGTGGGTGGGAAAGCAGAAGTTGTAGGCAAGTTCAACTTTCTGCCCTGTATTTATTTATTTTCCAGGAAATTAAAGGCATCTGCTGAGGGGGCTGGGGCTGGGGCTGCCTCCATGGGGTTTAGGAAGTTGGAGGCAGAGGATCTTGGAGATCTTTTAGTTGCAAGCCCTCCCTCGCTGTAGCCAGTGTGGTTCAGAGGGATTTAGAAGTTGCCCCAGCAGAGACTGGAACCCTGGAATGTGTGGTCCCAGGCCAGAACCTGCTGCAGAATGTGTGCTGCACCCAGAGGGAGGGTGGGCGTGGCCCTGTTCTGTCCCCACCTGGGAGGATGGAGGAGCCAGGGCAGCTGAGCGAGGCCCCTGGAGATCCGTGACCTACCAGTGATGGGGTTGGTTCAAAGCCTTGGCTCTGCCCTGCACCCAGGTCATTGCAGAGAGGAGCCTGCTGTCACCCAGGGCCATCTGAACCCTGCACTGTGAACCGAGTCCTCCGTCCCTGTGAGCCACAGAGCTCACTGCATTCCTTGGTCTCCAGAGCGTTTTCTGACTGGGATTGCTCCGCTTCCCCTCAACAAAGGAAGGAGTTAAATGCTGCCACTGAAAAGCTACAGGTTCGAACCAGCCTGAAAACTTGTGGTTTCTGTGCAGAAGAATGCACCAGGCCCCAGGAACACAAGAAGCACTCTGGTTCCTGCCTGGGATGTGGGCTGATGCTATTGTACCCATTGTGCATATGGAGAGACTTGAGTAGAAAGATTGATGATTTCCAAAGATTCGTCCAAAGGCAAAAAAAAAAAAAAAAAAAAAAAACCCAAAAAACCTCATTGCTTGGTTTGCCTTCCACTTCTTCCTAACCCTCTGCTGATTATTTCCTATCCTGCACCCACAGGGGTGAGAAAAAGCAGACTGCGGACCCTCTACCCCCAGGCCAGACCTGGATGAACCTCAACCCCTGCCACTTAAATAATTTCTGAGTCAACCAGTGGAAAAAATTGAAGACAGACTAGTATCACAAAAATTGTAATATCTTTTATATATTTGAGTTTAGGGGATGGCAAACTATGGTTTACAGCTTTAATCTGGCCTGAAGCCTGTTTTTATACAGCCTGTGAGCCAAGGATGGTTTTTACATTTTAAAAGGGTTGTAAAAAAGCAAAAAGAAAAAAAGAAAAAAAAAAAAAGAATCTGCTGCAGAGACTATACGGGGCCCACGGAGCTAAAACGTCATGTAACTTTATAGAAAAAAGTTTGTCAACCCCTGATAACGAATGCAAGCTTTTATCACAAAAAGACAAGGATGTGGAATTGCATTATTCACTAGATAGGCAAAATATTTATTTTAAAATATTCATCTGTTGTGTAGCGTGGCCTTGCAATGAGATATCAGCTCATTACAGGTTGCTTGTCCACTGCTGTTTATTCCAGTCATGTTGGCTAATCTCATTATCTCCACTTGGACATAAGGTCAGAAGTGAACCTTGGAGGTCTTTGTAACCTTGAGACTTGGCCACGTGGCCCTCGTGGCTCCTGGTCCTGGGTTTCCTTTGAGCTAAAGAGAGCAGCTGCAGGGCCCTGCCAGGTGGGTATCCTCTTGCAAACATTTGGTGTCTCAGTTTGCCTGACCTGCACTATGAAGTTCATCCACTGGTGGAGCAAGGGAAGCCCCATGCTGTCCTGTGTGTGTAGTGGATGTGGCCAGGGTCATTGCGGGTGCAGTTGGCCAAGACCCTGACTCCCTGACCAGTGTGTGCGTCCCAAGCCTCCTGATGGTTATTAACTGAAGGGCTGAACCAACACGGCAGACAGGACGGCCCTGTTGCTGAACTGCCAGGCCCTCTGGGCAGAGGTGCCCCTGTGATCTGGAGCCTACTCATGGAGACGGCCAAATGAGTTAGCACCTGGTGACACCCAGCGGCTGGCCAGGAGGGGCCAGGGTGCACACACTGCATCAGGTGCATGAACAGGCCCCCTTTTTGGGGAGGGGTACAGGCTGAGTGCTCCTCTCCTGGAACCAGAAAGGCAGTGTGCCAGAGCAGGTGGATGGTGACATCCCAGCAGGACTCAGGTCTTGCCTCTGCTGTTGATCAGTCCTGTAACCTTGGACAGGTGTCCTAGGGTCTTACCTCTTTAGTGTTGTCATCTGCAAGAAGCAGATAACAATTGGTCCTACCACGGGGGAGGGCTGGGAGGCTGAGAGATTGCATGCCAAGAAATTGGTCAGGGAGGTGAGGCCTTGTGTTCTCTCCACTGTGCTTGGTTCTGCATAGGTGCTCCCCCTGACCTGGGGAAGTCTCCAATGAAGACAAAGGGGTGGAAATGCCGATGCACGCAGAGAGTCGGCAGAGACAGGGAGGCAAAGAAACAGAGAGCAGGAACGGTACAGATAAGGTGAATCTGGAGACAGAAATTATAACTATTATTCAGTACCACTTAGCAAATTATAAGGACCAGAGAGAGACGGATTGCAGTGTTGCATGCCTGTAATCCCAGTGGCTCAGGAGGCTGAGGCAGGAGGATGGTGAGTTCAAAGCCAGCTTTGGCAACTTAGTGAGACTGTAAGCAACCTAGTGAGACCCTGTCTCTAAATAAAAAATAAAAAGAGCTGGAGATGTGACTTAGTGGTTAGGGGCTCCTGGGTTCAATCCCTGCTACCAAAAAAAAAAAAAAAAAATCAGAGAGACACTGAGGCAGCAGTTATCTGAGGATCACGTAGTTCATCCATCGTTAAGTGCTTGTGAGGGAACAGAGGAGGAGAGCCCTGTGCTCAGACCTGACTCTGATGTTTAACTGGGCCAGCGATTGACGTCCCCTTAGCCTCAAGTCCCTGGTCTCTAAAGAAGTCACAATCATCCCAGCCCACAGGTGTGCTGTGGACGTGAGCACTTGGCCTCAGGGACATGCTCAGAGTGAAGTCAAGCACTGGGGCCTCCAGGTGCTAGTGTGACTATAAATATGGAGACCAGGTTGTGGGCCTCCACTGGTGTCCCCGTCATCCAGGTCTCCACTAAATGGTGCCCTACGGAGCCCTGAACAGGCTTTTCTTTGTGGAGATCGAGTCCCATTAAATGACGACAGCAACAACCCAGAACCTTCCAGCCTGTGTCGCTGAAGTCAGACCCGTGCAGCTAATTTCCTGTTTCTCTTATGGCTTGGACGCCCCTGCTCTTGGTTGGGGAAAAATCAGTTTTCAAAACACCCCTTGAAATAGGTGTTTGAAAACAGGAGAGCATCGGTATGAGCCCATTAAATTCTAACAGCTCTGCTGGCAGGTAAAGCGCATTTATAGACTCACAAAATACTCATGCTGTTTGCCTTTTGGACTGCTGGGGCTATTCTAAAGAGATTTCATGCTTAAGGTCAAGGAGTTTTGAGGGGTGGATTTTGTTTCTCCAACTCGCTGGCCTCATGTCCTTGCAGTATAAATTGCAGGATTGTTTATCTGCCTCTGGCTAAAGCTGGTCTTGGTAGGAATTCGTTTCTCCTCTTCAACCCAAAGTATCTATTTGTTCGTTGCTGATCCCTCAAGGGGATTATGCCACCTCTGGGTTTTTCTTATCCTAACTCTGCCCAAATGGTTGAATGTCCAAATGCTGCTTATTTAACATTAAATAAATAAATAAATAAATAAATAAATAAATAAATAATAAAATGCAACTCTGAAATTGCATAGGGTGGGATTTGGGGGCCATGGCAGGTTATTTGATTGTGTGAGTAAATATCTCAGACTGAGACTTTTTTTGCTGAGGGAGAAGTATCTAGAGCAGAGAGTAGAGAAGCAGAACTAAAGTCAGGCTTTTTAGGAGGAGGGCAGAATATTTGACAGTAAAAAGTCCTTGCAGAGAGTCTCAGGCAGAGGGGGAAGGAAGAGTAACAGTGGTTACCAGCACTCACAGTTATCTTTGGTATTTACCAGAAAGACCCTCCAGGGTAAAGTATTTGGAATTAATGCATTCCAGAGCCAGAGGAAGTTGGAACAATGATGTGAATCAGAAAAAGTGCGGGACTCAGGGTATCTACATCCTTAAAATGTTTCACTGTGAATTTTGACCTGTGGTTTTCAGACAGTAAAGAAGCAAGGGATGAACTGTCTGAATAGAAACTGTAGTTTTCAACACGGCGTTGAGTCAAAAGATGGCATCAGAACCTGAGGAACCGTGTCTAGGCTAGACTCTGATTTCCATTGTGGGAATCCAGTTCAAAGAATCAGTAATTTTTACATATGGTGAATGTCATGGATTTACCAAGAATTTTTCTCCCAGGCATACATGAAAAGACATAAAACCCCATGATTAAATGCCTACTCTGACCACAATGCCTGACTGTCTTAAACCATCTCACACACCTAGAAAGATCCGTCTCCCAGCACCCATGGACAATTTGTAGAGTTTTCCCCTTTTTCCAGGCTCTGCTTCAGAAGACAAGCAAAGGAGGGAGAAATCCTGAGTGGACTGTGTCCTTTACTGATTTGCAGACTGGTGACCTCTTTTCCTCTTTAACCATGTCCAGAATGAGCCGAAGCCCAACATGGACTAGGAGTGAATGGTGGGGTGGGGTGGGGTGGGGTCTCCTCCCTGACTCCATTTCTTGGAGATGCTGCAAACATTGTCATCTTGTTGAGTTTTACTGTGAGGGCTGTCAAGATTCTAGATCCCAGACCTGTTAGAGAATACACTTTGCTGTTTAAGTCCCTAACTTTGTGGTCACTTGTCATAGCAGGAAAGGCAAATGAACACCCTGAAGGATAAGAGAGCACATCTCTGATTCTCACTGGGCTGCTTTCAGCCCAGGAGAAGGCGGCCTGTGTGGCGCTGTCTGCCTGCCTCACGTGGAATATGCTGGCAGCATCTTCTTGGGGAGACAAATGAATCTGTCCCCAGTCTGTGCTCTCAGACCACTTCCCAGAGCAGAGCTCTTCTGAGAATAATAGAGATCGAGGGTTGTGGGCTCAGCTCTTCCAAAACGAGTAAGTCATCCCCTGTCTCCATTTGACCCTGTCTCCCAGCTAGAACATGTAAGTTGTTCAAATCTAATTTTAAAACTAATAATATCAGGGAAGTCTTCCTGACCAAATATGAAAAGCTCCCCTGCCCCCATGCACCATGTTTTGGACAGCCTGTCAGGAGGTTTTAGATGCACAAATCTGAAAAGGCTTCATCATCTCTGCTAACTTGTGCAGGGAGATGCTTGGCTTTTTCTCGGGGCGAGCAGGGGACTGTGGGAGAAGCCATGTGCCCCTCTCTCCTTGGTAAACCACTTTTTGCTTCTTCGCTTTCATAGTCCCTGGTTCTGCACATTCTTCCAGAGTCCAGCACAGAAGGGTAGAATCTGTGCATTGGAGTCCAGATGAATGTCCCCTCTCCCCGTCTTCACGTAGAACTTCTGAGCTAGAAAGGATCTTCATGAAGCAGGCCCATTCCTATCCCCGGGAATAGCCAACTTGGGGCTCAGGCAGCTGGGAGAAGCAAGGAGGCCCAGACCCCCTCGCTGCACACACACCAGGCAACTCTGGCGAGTTGGCTACTCCTGGAGACACATCCACAAGAATGCTTAGAGAATGGAGTGAAGCTAGCAGCTGGGACCTTCATGCTGTGAAATTCCTTCTCCATGAATGCCACACGGGTGTCCTTTCCTTTTCCCTCCTAAGGAAGTAGAAAACAAACCCAGGAAACTGCTCTTCTGACAGCAACCAGCTGATCTGCTGCCTTTGGCTGCTTGGCAGATCCAGGGTTGGATCTGCCTGGAACCCACGGGAAAACTGGGGTGCTCACAGGACTTGGCAAAAGCAGCCATGTCACAAGAACACTTCATTGAGATGCTGAGCTCTCTGGGAAAGGAGCGGGCAGTCAGGCGAACCAGAAAGACCCATTCAGCCAACTCAGAAGATGGGCATTTCTGATGAGAGCATTAACCTTCTCTGGCTGGCTGTCATTTCCAAATGACAGCAGCGTGCCTGGCATTTTCAAGAAGTCTTTCATCTCTAAGAGAAAAATGGGAAGCAAGGGTCACATCTAAGATATTAAAAGCAGAAAGGAAACCTTTAAGCAATTTGGTACCCTTTGACCTTTCAGGTTTCCCGCCCCCCCCACACACCAAGGTGGTGCATATTTAAAAATTTAACCTAGGAAATGTTTTGAAAGAACAGGTTAAAAAAATTAGTTTAGACCTCCCTGCAGAATGTCAGAACCTGACTGGCCTGATGGTTCATCAGGAGATAAATTCTTCTGGGAACTGGGTCCTGATCATTTAGGATTCTGGTGGTTGCAAGTGACAGAAAGCCAGGAAGAGCTTTACATCTCAGGTATCTGAATGGTCTCATTGCAGATGTGGCTGTATGCACAGTTGAACACAGAGGCTCATTATAATTGAGGACCTTGGTGGTCTCTCTCTTCTCTTCCCCTGTGCAGCTTTGATTTCCACGCAGACTCGTTCTTCTTGCAAGAGGGCTGCCAGCAACAGGGAAATACAGACTACCAGGTTCAAATCCAGTTGCTGTCAGAATCCTCATTCCAGACTACTAATATGAAAGTCTAGGAATTAGATCTGCTTGGTCCTAACTGCCATAATTTGTCATCCTTGGGATAATTTCTATGCAGGGAGTATTGTCAATGCCCCTCAACCTTTCATGTGCATCTGAGACTTTTTTAAAAAGGCACATACTGGAATGGGGGTTGTAGATCCATGGTAGAGTTCTTACTGAGCATGCACAAGGCCTGGGGTTTGATCCCTAGTAGCACACGCAGACACATACAGAGGAAGTGGTAGATATTGTCTCAGGAGGGCTCAGGAGGGACCTGAGATTTTGCATTTCTAACAAGCTCCCAGGCAAAGACCTATGCTGCTAACCCAAGGACCATACTTTGAGTAGCAAGGATATAGACAAGAGTCCCTGGCATACATGAGCTGATATTGTCCCTCCCTAATAGCCTGAGGGTAGTTTCAGTTTCAACTGGGAACAAAGCTGAGAGTAGAGTGGGTAGCAGGGGAGAACATTCACTCAAAACAAAATGTAACATTGTAACCACATGGGGGACAGTTTAGATTCTGATGGCAAAACCAAAATATTTCCACTATAGGCTTTGGGGGTGATTTTTATTAACTGTGGCATAAAATCTGGCCAGTGATGTCCGGGCTTGCATGAGTTTGTACCTGAGTGGTACCTCTTAGATGAAAGACTAGAGACAAATACTCTGTAAACATTAGCACATGATTATCACCATTCCTATTAATTATTAATTGAGGAAGGACCAGCAGGTGCTTGATGTGGATAGAGATTTTGTTTAAGCACCAGCCCAGAGAGACCTGGAAAGGAAACCAAAGGAGAAGCATGAATTATAAATTCAGATCCTGCCAGAGGAAGCTGAGGGAAGCCTGGAACTGAGAAGGGGTCAGCAATCTCCGGAACTGTCAAGAGGAGTTAGATGTGTGCAGCTCAAGCTAGTACACAGCAGTGTGTTAAAACTCCCTAGGGGACCACCGTCCACCCTGCTTGTGAAAGAGGATCGGTACAAGGGTAGGAACACAACTTGGTGTCTCTTTGGAGAAACTCAATGTTTTTGTGACACCTATCATGGAAATAGAAAAAAAGCAGATGCCTAGAGTTTTGTCTTCTATTTAATCACTTTGAATATTGTGGAATGGAGGTAGTGAGACCTTGGTGTCATCTAATTGATAACAGTTGATAAGCTGTGCCAACAAAAGAATATTCTGGAAAGCCTTTATAGAATGTGGCAGGTAGGGGAAGGGCTGCACAGTTTAGATATTTGAATATCAACATGTAATAAACAACGATAATGACCAGAATAATCCCTGCTGGTTACAGAATGTTCTGGTGAGGTTCCCAGGTGGAGAACTGTCATTAAGCTCACGTTTTGGTAATTTCAGAAATGAAGGCAGTGTGAGTTTCCATCTCTGTCTCTTGCTGCCCTTTCTTCTGTTTATTTTTCAGCATCCTGATGTCTTTTTATCACAACAAGCAAGCTCTCTTGTCTCTCTCTCCCTCTCCTTCCTCCCCCATGCCCATTTTTATCTGTCTTGGAGCCCGAGCTCTAGTGTTTTGCTGCTGGGAGTCCTGGGAGTCCTGGCGTGGCGCGAGGCTCTCACTTGTCTCATCAGGTGAGCCCTGTGGCATCCCTCTTAAATCTCAGAGGGATTTTGAGACATTAATGGAGGGGTGAGGGAAATTTCCCTTCAGTTCTCTGAAGGTTCACGGACGTGAACTGACAGTAGATCAACAGGACATGAACTGACAGTAGATCAACAGGGAATAGAAGCACCCAAATTTATTAATGTGCAATGGGGGCCCCACAGGAAGATGAGCACCCAATAGGGAAGGGCGAGTAAATGATTTTCAGGGGGATTGAATGGGCCCACAGAACACACAGTAGTTTGCCACTAATTCTCTTGGGAAGGTGATTGAACAAAGAACAGACAATAGCTGGTGATAAAGTCTGTCTAAAGGTGACATTCCTCAGTCTCCCTTCCTGTGATAGGAGGTTAATCTTCCCTGGCTGATGGAGTCTCAGGGAGGGATCAAAGGCCATTGGGTTCCTTTTTGGTAGTCCTGGTCTGCAGGTAGAAAAGGGAATTTGAGAGAAAGTCCCTCCCTCTGCTTGGGGACTGGGAGGGAACAGGGCAAGACTGCTTCTAAGGCCTTCCAATTTCCTTTTATTCTAAGTGCTCAGCATATCAAAGCACCGTACTTTGGAAAAAAGTACAGCACAATGAGCTGCCCAGGAAATTCCCAAAGTGGCAAATGCACTTTTGGAGGGAAGTTCTTCTATCCCAAACACATCCCGGTCTCCATAGTAGAGAAGCTGAGTCGGAGCAATTTTTTTTTCTGCATATGGATTCAATCAGGTAGGGGGTTCTAGAGTCTTCATTGGTTCTACAGGTTCTGAGCACCTAGAGAGCGGAACTTGGAGCATCTGCCCCCTTGGCCAACTTCTGACTTTCTTTAGCAAAGACGCTTCCTGCTTTTGTTTGCAGATCAGGATGCATATCCTCTCTTTATAGAGGCAAGTCCCACTTTCTCCTCAGGCCAAGGAGATACACAGAATCAGACCAATTCTGGGCACTCAACCCTGGTAACCAGTTAACAATGGGAAACAGAACAATCAGGAGTCATTGTGCTTGGTAGTACTGAGCGAGCCCAGATGGCCTTCAAATGGAGGGGAGAGGAAGGCAGTCCCAGAGACTTGAGAAGTAGTGGGCATCCTGTGGTGGGATGCTCTCCCGTGGCAGGAGCTGTGCTCCACTCCATTCCCTCACTGGATGGTAAACTCGCCCAGGCCAGACGGGTGCTGTTTATTACCAGAGCCGAGCTTGGTGCCTGGATCATGGTGGCGCTCAGCACCACACACTGAATTGATTAATTCATCTTTTCTGCAGCAATGGCTCATGAGGCGCATGCAAGGCTATGCTTTGAGAGCAGCAATCTGTTTGGAAAACGGTGAATGGACTTTTAAAAAATATTTTGAGGTGTAATTGGGCACGATAACCTCTATTTTATTTATTAATTTATTAACCTCTATTATTTTATTTATTAATAAAATATGTGGTGCTGAGGTTTGAACCCAGTGCCTCACACATGCTAGGGAAGCACTTCACAATGAGCCACAACCCCAGCCCTGTGAATGGATTTTTTCATGTCTAAAAAAATTTTTATTGGTTATTTTTAGTTCTACATGACAATAAAATTCATTTTGACATATGGAATATAATTTGTTCTGATTCAGTCCCTAGTACATCCCCTTTCCCTCCTCCCTTCCCTCCTCCTTTCCCTTCCTTTGCTATTTACTTACAGTTTTTTTTAGTTAGCGTCTTGTGGATGGAGGTACATGCTGGTGAGATTCACTGTGCTGTATTCATATATGTGCATAGGAAAGTTAGGTCAAATGCTTTCTCTGAATGGATTTTCAATATGTCTAGAACCTAGAAAGTGATATTAAAAAAGAAAGACGGTGCTTAATAGAAATTATGAGACTCTAAATAATTGAAGAACGTGTAGAGTGCATAGTATTATTTTCCTGAAGTGAATTTCTTGCTGAAATACAGAAAATAGAGAAAAGTGCATGCATCATGCTGGAGCAAGGGTCTTAGGTGGCCCAAAGTCCCAAGTATTACAGGCTTGGCCCTCAGCTTGTGTGCCACGGGAGGTGGGGCCTGATGGGAAGCTTTAGGCCTCTGAGGACATGCCCCTGAAGGAGGTTGTGGGAACTTGGTCTCTTCTGCTCACTTTCTTTCACTGAGTGACATTTTCCTGCAGGCTTGTGATGTAAGTCAGTGCTGGCGGGACTCCCTATTTGCCCTCCCTTATCCCCCTCTCATCTTGCAGTGATTTTGATTTATTTATTTATTTTTGCAAGTTCATGTGCTCATTGGCCATTTGGTTGTCCTGTGTATCTGAGGTTGTTTTGCATATGATTCTGGCAAACAATATTTACTTTTTTTTGTTAGAAGGAGAACTTTTCATCTCAAGGGGGGACTTTAGACCTCTGACTGTAGCTTTCCTACTTAAAAGTATTTGCTTTCTTCAGATGAAACTTTAGGGAGAGCACTAATATACAAAGCAGGTCCAGCAGAGAAGTTCCCATACAAGGAAGGACCAGGAGCTCAGCTCCCTTTCCATCTGTGATCCTGTGGTTCCACTGAACCCCTTGAAACCACCACCTTGCAGCACAGGTACTTTTATTTATTTATTTATTTATTTATTTATTTATTTTTGGGACCAGGGGATTGAACTCAGGGACACTCGGCCACTGAGCCACATCCCCAGACCTATTTTGTATTTTATTTAGAGACAGGGTCTCACTGAGTTGCTAAGGGCCTCGCTAAGTTGCTGAGGCTGGCTTTGAACTCACGATCCTCCTGACTCAGCCTCCCAAGTCGCTTGGATTACAGGCGTGCGCCACCACACCCGGCCAGCACAGGTACTTTTAAAGAACCAGTGTTACGAGTAAGCCAGTAGAAACCCTCCCAGATACCTCAAACATATTTGCTAGCATGAAAGCATGAGGACAACAGCAGGAAGACTACGAAAGGCATTTTCACCACACACATCGTATCACCAATTTCCATTTATGCTTGTTGCTCAGTGGGGACTTTTCATGATCTGCTTTCCTATAATCACAAGATGCTTTCAAGTTTGTTTTGATTCATTGCAGAAAATACACACATTGAGGAGTAGTGTGTGTGTGTGCACCTGTGCATGTGTGTGTGTGTGCACTTACACATGTGCATGTGCCTTTCATCCAAGTGCTCGGTGACGTCCTGAATCCCTCCTTGGTCTCAGACACAAAAGTGCTCAGAGATTTCAAGTGGAAAAATTTTGTGGTATGCCTTATTTAATACAGCTGGGAAGGGCTTTTTAAATTTTTTTTCCAATACTCCTCACACAGGAACATTTTACTAGCTCCTTTTACACCCACCACACCTCCCTGCATCACCAGACCCTGGAGGGCTGTTTGGGGCTCAGGCTTCCCCCTCCCCCTCCCCTTTATTCTTCCCAGAGCTTTGGGCCCAAACCTCTATTTCTTTGCTGCCATCTGCTTTATCTCCCTTTTCTTTTTCCCAATCCTGAGTTTCTTTTTTTCTAATTATCCCCAACAGGGGTGACTTGCAATCTGTAGGTATAAGAATCTAAAAGATGTAAGCAAGTAAATTGCATACGATGGAGTTTGGCAAAGAAACAGAACTCAAAAGAAGGGAGGGATTATTACAGTCTTTCCAAAGGCGCAACGATTTCAGGCAGTACACTTGATGAAAAGTTTTCTAAAAAATTTGGAATAGTTATAGATGTATTCTAAGGGTAGTAACAGTAATAGTTTCTTCTATTTGTGGAAAGATAGGCATTATTTCAGATAGATAAAAGATCCTTTTGCATATTTATTTAAGGACTGCTTCTCTGGAAAAATTTGTATGAGTGATGTTTGGGAATCATTAGATGGTTCACGCTTATTAAATCAAAATATTTTATTGGAGGACTTTGTTTCCCATCAGATCTGAAAAAGCAGAAGTAAGTACATCATGAATCAACCATGCTTCCCTGGGGTAAATAAGTACTAGAATTAAGTGTAGAAGACAGTCTATAATGACACCTTTCAAGGGACAGTCCATGGATTCCTTGGGGTTCCAAGTCACTATCTATGTGTCCATGAAGTGGAAGAATTTTTATAAGAACGCTAAGAAGCTGTTTGCTCTTTTCAATATGTTGACACTTGTACTGTTGATATAAAAGCAATGGGGGGTTAAAATCTGGAGCCTTAGGGTGATACCGGGCACAGGTGGCAGGATGCAAGAGTGGTCATTGGATATTTCACCACACTTGCAAGAAAAAGAAAAACCAGTGTCACTCAGAAATGACAAAGCAATAAATGTCATTAATGTTATTGGATTTCAAATGGGAAAAGTGAATAAAACATTTCTGTGGATAGCAGAATGGCGGTCTGGTGGACCATTCTGCTGGTTGACTCAAGAATACTCGCAATAACTTGAGTTAGTCACTAGCCATCTTTCTTTTCATAGAAAGCTGTTTTTATTTGAAAGACCAACTGACAGACAGACTATGGCTCTATGGTTCTTTAGAATTCTGTTGCAGGGAGAATGGGGATGAAACCCAGGGCCTTGCACATGCTAGGCAAGCCCTGTACCACTGGGTACATCCTCAGCCCTATGGTTATTTATACTTGGTTATTTTCTCAGAAGTGAATGCAATGGACTTCTAACTTCAAGGAAAATAACAGGTTTTATAGCCAATGATGAAATGGAGGTTTTCAAGTGAACATTAGAATTTTAGAAAACTCGTCTCCTCTACCATGAACTTGACTGCTTCCTAGAACCTGAAGACTCATAATGAGACTGGTTGTAATATCCACAAATGTGATTCTTTTTTTGTATTCTACAATAAAACGTGCCTCTCTTTGGAAGATCTGCATGTTTCAGTGAATTGATCCACCTCCCAAGGCCAAATGCATCATGTTACAAAATCATAGACTGGTAAAAGAATCCTTGAAAATATTAGACCAGCGTTCAGATTTTAATATAACAGAATGTGAAAAAAAAAAGTCACTGATGGGCTGGGGCTGTGGCTCCGTGGTAGAGCACTAGCCTAGCATGCGTGAGGCACTGGGTTCGATTCTCAGCACCACATATAAATAAATAAAATTTTTAAAAAAAGCACTGATACGTTTTCAGATTCCACATTCTGTAACTTGCAAGAAACTACCAATGTTAAGTTTTGGTATCCACAATTCCATGAAAAGGCTCTTGTTAAAATGGTTCTCCTTTCACAGTGACATATTCATGTTCCACAAGGCCAGACTTCCTTCATATTCTTCAACCAAAACAGCATACTACAAAGTCGGAGTGCAGAAGCAGATATGAGAATCCAGCTGTCTTCGATTAAGCGAGACGTTACAGAGATTTCTAAAAATGTAAAACATTGTCATCCTTCTTGAGTGTTTTTGTTTTAGAAAAACAAATTTTTTTTTCATAAAAATATTTATGCTGGCACATGATGGATGTATCTTAAAAAGGATAAAGAAAGTCTTAAAATTTCTCAGTTTTTGTTTCTAACACAGCACGTAGCCCGCATAAACAAAAGCTCTTTAAGCTCTACAATTATTATTTTTTTAGAGTGTAAAAGGGTCCCCAGGCCAAAAAGGCACAAGGATCAGCAGTGTTGTACAGGTTCCTGGCCTGTGTGACCCAATGCTCCTCATCAAGTTACTCTGTGTGTGTGTGTGTGTGTGTGTGTGTGTGTGTGTGCTGGAGAAAGGTGAAAACATAAAATCTTTGCATCACAAAAATTTTAAGAGCAGGGGTTATAACGACCATTCCAAGTGGACATTCGCTCCAGCTTGCTACACGGAAAGTTCTAGTGGCCTGTTCCATGATCACATAGAAGACTTCAGGTGCAATCAGTCATGGAGACAGAAACAAAAAGAGAATGCAGATGTAGTTTCAAAGATTTAGAAATAAAAGGATTCCGTTCCTCTTCCTTTGGAGCATGCATGTTGGTGGGCAGTCTGAGATGGTCCCTGTGACCCCTGCCTCCCGGTGTCCATACCCTGTGAAGCTCTCTTCCCTGAGCAGGGGCTTGCCTAACCAATACATCAAAAGAGATGGAGGAGCACTGCTGAGTTAGATGACACCAAGGATGCCACTTCTCTCTTGCTTGCCCTCTATCACTCTCGCTGGCCCTGAGGGGTCCAGGGAGCAAAGACCTGGTATGTTCCCGGCTAACCATTGATGAGAACTTGCAACCTGCTCAGAACAGACTTGCCTTTGCCACAGCCTGTAGATGTGACAGAAATCCCTGACTGACACCTTGATAACTGCAGGGTGAGAAGCAGAGTCACATCCAGACAGCTGACCCACAGAATCTGTGAAATAATAAAAATTTGTCATTTTAGACTGCTAGATTATGGGATGATTAGTTACAAAGCAAGTGATAACCAATACATGTAAATACGAATATTCACGTGCAACTCGCTGGATTCCAAGATTCTTTGAGATATCGCTGAAGCTCTGTAACAGACAGTCTATGGACCTTGTTAAAAATCCCTGCTATAGGAAAACCTTAAAAGAAAGGAGAGCAAAGGAAGAAAGAACATAAGGACCGGAGAGTGAGGAATGGAGGGAGAATCCAGACAGTGTAATCAGAGGCCATTAGATCTGGCAAGTAAAATACTGACTCAGTGACATAATGAGAACACGCTTTCAGTAGAATCTTTTTTCTTCTTTTTAAAAAGATAGTAGCTTAATTGGTGAGACAAGCACCTTTATCAGGAAATAAAATTGAGTGGGTGTATTGCCAAGAGGTGGAATGACCTATGTTCTACCAGGATTTGGGTGTATGGGAAGAAAAGTTTCAACCCAGCCTTGGGGCATGGCAGCAGAGTTGAGTAACTGAGTTAAGGAGCCTAAAGGTGAGGTCTGTGGATTAAAATGTGCACGTGTCTGAAACTCTTGAATAACCAAAGTTCTAGTATTGGCCCATGACGTTCCCAAGTCCAGAGGCTGGCTGTCTTCAGGCGTGATGATGTCATCAGGTGTCCTTGGCTTATCTTCTGGGTTGACCTTAATGAGTAGGAGATGAGCCAGTCTTCAGGGACAGCTCCAGGCTTCATGACACCAGAGATTGTCGCTCAAGGGGAAAAGGAAAAAAAAAAAAAAAAGATTGCCTTCCTCTCAATGTCCACATATAAAATCCAGGAAGGGTCTCTGGTGGCCCTTTGTGGGATGCCATTTTCTCCCCAGGTACCCAGCACTACATGGATTGGCAGAAGGATAATTACCCAAAGGAAATCGGGGTGTTGTTGTCAGACAAGGAGAAACAATGTTGGGCAGATAATATGACATATGTCTCCCGTAGTGAGTGACAATAACCAGGGGCTGGAAGATTGTTTAATATTTAAAGTTATGCCAACCTAATTCAATAACTTGAGACTTGACGCAGCTGCAGAGTGTTTGTGTCTCGGCAGTCCCTCATTATGGGAAATTTGGGCAGTGCCTATGAATTGGCTTGGGATGATGGAGTCTAATGAATAGAGTCAGGACCCAGGCTAGCACGGGCGAAGTGTTTCGGAATGAAACTCAGAGGCTCCGATTTTTAAGGAAACAACCAGTTCTTTCTCCTTGTGTCAGCATCTGTTGTTTTCTTCTAGAACACAGAGTGGCTTGCAGAGCCCATATCCATTTGAATACAGGCTGAGCAAAGGCTTAGCTGCCTGCATGCTGGATTTTGTGCCACTCTCAGAGTCCCTGGGAGAGGCCTTGGCTTGTCTGGAGATTCCCAATATTTTTGGAATTGGGAATTTGGTTCCAAATGACAGAGATCAAATTCCCAAACACACGGAAAGAGATGATGTGACTATTCAATTGTGATATTCTTAGGTTGGAAATAAAGACTTATGATTTACTAAATTAAGAATCGTTATGACAAAAAATAACAGTTCGGTTGAGACCAGCAGCAATGTAGAACTTGGCAGGAGGAGCCCTTCTGATGGCCATCTTTTCTGTCAGTCTGCCTGCAGAAAGTGTCACAGTGGGGTTTGGCTGGTTATAGGAAAATGCTAACTAATAAAGCAATAAATAAGCAACACAGGATAAAGGTAACAAATTTCCCACTCTTGTGGAGTTTTTCAAATTTTAATTATCACTATCCCGGCATCTGGACAGGATAAATAGTAGTCATCAACTTTAAAAAAATCACATTGTACTGAAATTGCTTATTTTAAGCTATGGAAATAGGATTTTTAATTAGAAACTTTCGCTCTCAGTGACACTCTATGCCCCTGTTCTAAGGCCAGGATCTTTACCAGCGGCTGATGGATCACTCCCAGCCCTCTTTATGGGAATGCTGCTTTTCACTTGGTGGCAGGGGCACAGGGCAGGGACACATTTTGTCGATCCTCCTCATACTTACATTAAGCAAAATCTCAAGGTGTATTCTGGATCCAGCTCAAGGAAATTGGTGACAGGGCTTCTACACGATACGTTTGCTGGAGAATCAGGTACTGATACCACTCCTTTCTGGAAAGATTCCCAAGCTGGGCTCTCTTCCAAGGCCCATGCTCCAGACTCTACTTTTTAATTTTCACCAACAGTCTTTAATTTTACACCCAGAGCTCTGTAGTTTATAAAGTAAATATTTTGGATATCTGTCATTAAGTCCTATGCCGTGAATGAATGAGTGTTCTCCATTGGTGAATATTCTCCAAAGCACATGAATGAATACAGAATATCATGAATATTCCCAAAATTAAGAAAAGGAAGAGGACAAGGAAGTGATGGATAGTTTCTTCCTTCTACTAACCCTAAACTTGAAAGCGGGAAGTCTCAGGAGAGGCTTGCTTTGGTTCTTCTGTACTATTTCATCTGATTTCTGGAGATGACAGTCTCAGTGAGTTTATCCAATACTGACTTTTGGGAAGGTTAGGCAAAGAAACAATCACACATCACTCAGATATCTTCTTGGTGGCTTTTCTGTCACTTCAGTTCAGTTAGATATGATTTTTTGAGTCAACTAGGTGCCACAACTGTGCCAGGTACCAAGGACACAAAGATCCATAAGGTGCAATTTCTGTCTTCTAGAATGTTGAGGTCCGTAAAACCAGAATTCATGGAAGAGGTCCAGGGAACTTGACCAAGCATGCACAGGTTGACCTGTCTAACTGCAGGAAGACGGGTCCCAAGCACTCACATGTGATAACCTTGGACATGGCTCTCCTCATCTCAAAGGCCCAGAGACATTAAATATTTGTTCAGGCCATGCTATTAATGTGTTGTGACCTGAGATTCAAGTCAAGATTTGAGATTTGATTCCATGCTTGTTTTTCCAATATTGTACTATTCCTCCATCTAGTACTGTTCAACCTGCGCTGTAATTAAATCCTAGAAAGTCCATTTTTCTCTTTCTCCACTTAAGACTAATGCTGATAATGCTGGGGGTGGTTGCATGAGCACCGCTTAGCTAAATCTAAAACTGATCAATTCCTATAGGTGGTGAATCTTAACTCTTACATGAATCTTTTGGGATTTGAGTTCATTCCACCTCTGAAAAAGAAAGTTATGAAGATAGCGTGCACACATGTTGTGGGTCTAAACAAAATGTCTTTTAAAGGGAGGTTGTGGTAAGGCTGAGGGAGTTGTTGGGAAATAAGTAGCTTTTTACAGGGTGATGTTTAGAAACATTCAAGAATCAGCAGTTAAGGACATAGGGGCTTGAAAATATTTTTAATATATCCCACTGATGTCAAACCACATCTGGATTTGCCCAGTATTATCAGAAGAATCTTTATTCAAGCCCATTTTATCCAACAGTATCACATGCCATAGAATTTGCATTATAGAAATTTTTTATTGCTAAATTGTGGTGGGCAAACTGATCTTTATATGAAGGGTTCATATAAAGCCTTGTTTGATTCGATTATGGGTTGGTCAGTGATGTGGGTTAGTAAACACAAACCTAACATTCATTATTTAAATACACAGGAATAATTGTATGAATACAAGTACGTAGCATGATGGGCAATTGGGCTATTTCATGAATAATATATTGGTTAGTGAGCATTTAGTTTTATTCATTGCTCAGGTCTGAGAGCATTGGTCTGCTTCTCTGGGACCAGCCTGTAGCTGGCCCACGTGCAGAGCTGCCTCAGAGTCAATGACAAGTGTGTCGAAGCTGCAGAAAGAGCCTGTGTTTGTTTAAGAGGGAGCCTGATGACATCCCTTGGCCTCACATTCCGGAGGGCTCAGGAGGGGCCTGCACAGCACAGGCTGCCTGTCCCCTTAATGCAGCTTACCACAGGCTCTGCAGGCTCCACGCTGGGTTTCAAGGTGAACCAGGCTGAAAGGTTCAAAGGAGACTCAGGACATTATAGATCTTTCTGCTTCCCACATTGGTTGATTAGCCCTATACGTGGTATTTGATTAATGTCTGAGAGCTCTAATTAGCAATGTCTAATCGGCTCCACATACACCAGGTTATTGATTCTGGACTCCAGAAAACTAATCTAATTGTGCTCCTTATCATTAGCAAGTGGTTGCCGCGCTGAGACGATGGACCTGCTGTGTCGTGGAAAGGGAGCCATTCAGAGGACTTTGGGAAGAGGCCGAGTGGCACGGAGGCTAGTCCTGAAGCCACCTCCCAGGGGTGTTAGGAAAGCACAGTGTTTTATCACTTCAAGACTCTTTTGACCCTAGAGGGAGAGGAGCCACCCATATACAGAAGTCTTCTAAGTTTTCCAGAGGGAGAAAATGTGCATTAGAGTCAAAAGTGTCATTTGGACCATAGAGAAGAAAAGTCAGGCCTGCTGGCATCTCTTGCCTTCTGGAGCAGTTGTCTGTCAACTCATGCCTGCCTTCCTGACCCTGTCAAATGACGGCATTTGTACCACTGTAACAAAGATGTCGCTACTACTTCCTTGCGGATCCCTTTTACAGAAATTGCAAAGCAAAATATAAAACAAAAGAAAAGATAATACTAACACTAATTGGCACAGCACTAGAAATGTGTACAAAGAAAAGATGACTTACTCGGGATTTAATTTTCTTTGCTAAATTGCAAACTCATGTTTTCAGCGGCACTTGTTAAATCATGAGCACCATCTTAGTAAGGATGGTCACCTTCATTTCTCTACAGATAGCCCTGGTCTTATTTGTTCTGAAAATGTTGAAGCCGAAAATTTGATTGTTTGGAAATTATCTTTGAAAAAGCCCCAAGGGACCATAACTTCAGCCACAGAGGAATAATTGGCTGACAGCCCCATCTGTGAGGTGCCGGCCCCTAGTGACAACTCACGGATAAGCGTTGTGCATTGTTCTCCTTAGCATTCGTTTTGTCTGACCACTTATTGAACTGGATGGCAATTATTTGATTGTCTCTCAGTCTCTTTACATAGGCTGGGAGGTTCTTAAGAATGGAGGTTGTGTCTCATTCACTGGTGTAAAAAGTGGTTATGTCCTGAGTGCTTGTTACAGAGTAATGAGGTCACATTTCCATTAATACTGTAGGCTATCATTGGCAGAAGTCCCGTATCATTGGTGGCGAGATGCCCTGTGCCTCTCTAGGGCTCTCAGAGTGTCTCATGATGTCTCCCGTGCATAGTGCTCGGTGGCAGTCAGCCTGGGCTGCTGGCACTGCCTCCCCTTCCTCAGAATCCACAGTGAGTCTGTTGTCTCCAGTGGGTCCAGGACCACTCAGTCCCCTTGGGACAGAGCTGCTATCTCTATTCAGGCATGTGATACGAGGTGGTGTGTGGTTTCTTTTCCTGAAAGTAGACATATTGGCAGAAGTGGGAAGGAAGGAGAGGCGTGAGATGGAAATGAGGTTGGAGTTCTGGAAGGAGCTAGATTGTGTAGAGACTTGTGAACCTAGTAAGGGGCTTGATTTTTTCAAATGTAGCAGGAGATAGTAACTAAATGAGGGCCATGATTTGGTAAAATGTATTTAAATGATTATGCTGAGTGTTGAGATAATAAGCAGACAACTAGGAAGCTCTTGCAGCCACCCAGAGAACGTAATGGTGACGTGTAAGATGGTATCGAGGGCGGAGGTGGAAAGAAGTGGATGTGTATTGGAGATAGACCCAGTGCAACTCTCTGACCTGTTACAAATGGGAAAGAACAGGAAGAATTCAATTCAACTTCTAGTTCTCAGTTGAGCACATGAGCCAGTAAAGACATCCATATCCTTAGAAGGGAAATCTTGTTGTGGGAAGAGGTTTGGGGACCAAAACAAGGATTCCATCTACCTGTTTAACTTGAGATACCTATTGGGTAGACAACTGGCCATATCAAGAAGGTAGTTGGATACATGAGTGCTGAGTTCAAGGAAGAAGTGAGAGCTATGGATAAACTTGGGAAACATCAAAATACGGATGGGAGTTAACCTCCGACTGGTGAGCCCTGAGCCTGCAGAGGTTGCCAGTGCAGTTTTAAGGAGACCACAATCTGCCACTGGGTCCTGATAATGAGGGTCAGAAAAGAAGTCTGAGCAAGGGTCTAGTTAAGTAGGAAGAAACCCAAAAAGGAGTGCATTTTAGAGCCCGAGAGAGCAGAGAATTTTAAGATAGAGGACGTGGTCGATTGGAATGGGGGAAGCTGGGACGATGCACATTGGTTTCCTCTCAGCTCAATACCAGGTTAAGTCCAAGTTCTCATTTCACATTCTAAGGCCACAGACATAGCCCCAACCTGGTAGGCATCTGAGACCATGGCTTCCTGACATTAATGAATTTCCCAAGGTGGATTTTATTTGGCCTAAAATAACACAGTGTGCCTGACACCCACAGCCCAGTGCAGCCTGAACTACAGAGAACCCTGTTCTCTGTCTCCTTCTTTTATCCTGATGTTGGAATCATGGCTGAGCGTCCTTCATTCCCCAGGAGAAAAAGAAGGTTTTCTGGCACCAGCTGCCTAGATCCACATAGAAAGAGAAAGGCATATTCCTGCCACTCAATCTCTTAAAAAAAAATGGAACAGCAACAAAGGCGAAAAAAATCAACGAAGGCTTTGGCTCAACTATAGGTAAAAATTTACAATTAGGGAAGGCTTTGTTCTCATTGGAAAATGTGGCAGTTACTGTCATTTCACAACTTTGCTCTGAGAAGGGTGGGTGTTTGCTTTGCCTTCGGGTAATTAAAGAGTCCACCCAGGTTGCTTATTCAAACGCAGCAACAATTTGACCCAAGGGAGACGAAATTCAGGTCTCTAACTCTTTTGCTGATTTTCAAAATGAGCCTCTGTCCCTTTAAGCCAAGTTATTCCTCAAGGCCTGCGGCTGGAGCTCGCCCTGATGAAGTGGGGGGAAGGCTTGATTTAATTAGAAGATCTGGATTCTGGGGAAGGTCATTTATACCATCTGAACCTGAACATTCTCCAACGTGCCACCTCCAAACCCAGGGTTTTCGAGTGACGTGTTGCAAAAACACGGTTCAACAGGCAAAAATCATTAAAACAGACTCTATTAATTTCTCACTTCTCTCAAATGAAGTTAAAGGAGATGCAAATTCTTGGCCAGGGCCACACATTAAAGCCCCTCTCCCCTTACACCCCACTCTCCTGTGGCTCTCCTGTCCTCTTTCCTGAACATCCTTCCCTCTGTAGATGACATTTACCCCACCTTGCCTGTCCCCAGTCCTCCAGTCTCAGCCTCTGCCCAGAAGCAATTGAACCTCCACAAAGGGGGAGCGGGGGATCCTGGGCTTGCGTCTGGAGAGTTATCTTTGGAGGACTAGATGAGAAGGTAAGTTCTAGATGATTCTTATACCTGAAAGCACCCAGAAAACCACTCCAGACATGGGAACTCATGCCAGAGATTTTATTAAGCAGACAGGCAGAGTGTCTGCCCACAGGATGAGAGAGAGAGAGAGAGAGAGAGAGAGAGAGAGAGAGAGAGAGAGAGAATGAGGGAAAGAGAAAGAGAGAGGCTGAGGACCAGAGTGTCCGCTCTCATGGCTGGGAGAGCGAGAGAGAGAATGGCCGGGGAGCTTCTCTTCAGTGGCTTGAATGTTTCGGGCTAGTAACCATTGGACCAATGACACACTAGGAGGTTCACGGGCTAACCATCTGGACCAATGATTGACTAGGAAGTTTGCGGGCTGACGAGCAGGGTTGTAAGATGGGACGGGGAGAAACACTGGTGGCAGCTGATGCCAATATCCTCCCTTTCTGTCTAGATACAGGGGGTGGGACGATGGTCTTCCTTCTGTAGCTTCTTCCTGCTGGTTAGGGGCGAAGCGTCTCATTCCTTAGGAGCTTCCTCAGTGGCCAGCAGAATGGTCACTGCTAGCGAGGGGAATGCTGAGGTTGTTGTCCTGTGGGAAATGATTGCACTTGAGCATGTTGGGCCAGGGGAAGTCGAAGGCAGACATCACTG
Source organism: Glaucomys volans (assembly GCA_020662805.1). Classification (NCBI taxonomy): domain Eukaryota; kingdom Metazoa; phylum Chordata; class Mammalia; order Rodentia; family Sciuridae; genus Glaucomys; species Glaucomys volans. The sequence continues at coordinate 51,970 of JAJEJO010001333.1, read as the reverse complement.
GAGCACAGAGGTCCTTCACCGCATGCAGAGTGAGTGGCACAGTGGACGGTCTCTTCTAGGTCATCGAGGCAGACAGGAAAAAGTGAAAAGTGAGCACAGGAACTTCTTGGTGTCCGGGTGGCACTGCTTCATGACCAGCGGGATCCAGGCGCCCGCCAGCTCCACCACCTCCTTCATGGTCTCAAGGCCCAGCAGGTTGGGCAGCCACATGTTCTGGTACTCCAAGCCGAGGCACAGCTGCAGGTTGGCCACAGTGGGTTTGCAATTGCTGCGCTTGTAGAAGTTGGGCTGGCTGAAGAGGAAGAGCCAGTGCACTGAGCCAAGGCAGCACTGTGAGGTGAGGACGAGCAGCAGCAGCCAACTGGCAGCCAACTGGGATTGTGGGGCACGACCCCCGCAGGGTGGAGAGAGCCGAGTGGGGGAAGCTGGAGCTTGACCCTGGCCCGCTGGCTCTGCTAGGCGGGGCTTGTGGGCTAAAAACCGCATCGGTGGTCTGAGGATGTGATGCTGGGAACTGGGAAGACCATGGGTGAGGTGCTGCAAGCCCATGTGCAGCTCTGGGGGATTCTGACCTGCGTGGGGGGAGCAGAGAGAGGGAAAGGGGAGAGGGTGAAGGAGAGGGAATGAGAGAGGGAGAGGAGGGGGGAAGAGAGAGGGAGAAAGGAAGCCAAAAGGAGGTGTTCAGGTTTGCAGGAACAGCAAAGATCAGGTTTCAGTGCACAAGAAAGAGAAAACTTGAAGATAAAAGGATACTGTGGCCAAATATCATTGCACAAGTGAATAAGTTTTGGTGGTTTTAGACAGGGGGGTCAGGGGAAGGGGTAATAGACACCCTAGGGGTGAATCTGCCAGAATGGAGGACCCAGATCCCATGGTGGAGACTGATACAGTCAAGTCAGTGTCCAAGGCGTCCCAAGGTCACAGACTAGTTGGATGGACACGAGAAGGCAGCACAGTGATGGGGGTCGTCTCAGCTCATATGTGTGTGCCCGACAAAGCGAAAAGAGTTGAGGGCCTGACGTCAGGGTGTGAGAGAGAGAGAGAGAGAGAGAGAGAGAGAGAGAGAGAGAGCAAAGAGAAACTTCAACCCTGAGAGAGAATCTCCACCATAAAGATCAAGGACTCAACTGTCGGATAAGGTCAACTAAGGGGGCATGGTGGGGGGCACCCCCACTCCTCAGCTGCCTCCAGGGTGCCGGATGGTCAACGATCATGTCTCAGGTTAGCAGAGGACTGTTTAAGTCTACCTAAGGGAAAACTCACCAATCTGAAGCCAGTGGTGGATGTGGAGGAGAGTGTCTGGGTGAATGGAAGGTGAGACCAGTGTCTCGGGGTCTGGGGTGACAGATGGGATTCCACTTGCCTAAGAGGCAGTAGAAGAGCCCATCCGAGTCATGGCATCAATGAAAGCACCCAGAAAACCACTCTCATGCAAGAGATTTTATTAAGCAGGCAGGCAGAGTGTCTACCCGCAGGGTGAGAGAGAGAAAGAGAGAGAGAGAGAGGTGGACGACCAGAGTGTCCACTGTCAGGGCTGGGAGATAGAGAGAGAGAGAAAATGGCCAGGGAGCTTCTCTTAAGTAGTGTGAAATTCGAGGGCTAGTAGCAGTTGGACCAATGACAGAGGAGGAGGTTCTTGGGCTAATGATCTGGACTAATAACTGACTAGGAAGTTCGTGGGCTGTTGAGCTGGGTTGTAAGATGGGAGGGGGAGGAATACTGGTGGCAGCTGAGGCCAATGACACCAACACTTTCTGGACCATTCCATATTCAAAACAGGAAAGATCATGCCCGCTCTACAAGACTTGGAAGAATTAAATGAGGTAAGAACTTGCAAACTCCCTGCAGATGTGAAGTGTCGTCATGATCTATACCACACAGCATTATTTAGGGCCACAAGCACAATTTTCTTTTATCTCATTCTTACAAAAGATAAGTTTTATCTTCCTAATAAACACGCACCTGCTTTCCTTTTTAAACACAAGTCCCTAAGCAAATAAAAAGTAAATTGATGCCCTTATAAAAAGGAGCTAATATGAGAAGCATCTAGAAGTAAGTTTGGATGCATTATTAAGTTTATTAGTGACAGTCATGTATATAGTGCAGTGTAGAGTAATAAAAATCAGTGCTCATATCGCTCATTTAAAAATAATTTGAGTCAGCGTGAGCATTGGTTATGTATACACGGCACCTTTGATGGGTTGTTATTGCAAAAGGGCAGGATTTAAGAATTGCTTCTTAAGTAGTCCTTCAATAAGAAAAATCTGGAAATACTACTCTTATTACTCAAAAGTGAAGTTTGTGTGATTTCACAAGTATTGTTGATTCTTGAAAAAGAATAGAAAATTGGGTCAAGTCTGTATCATCTATTGTTGCATAGTGAATTACTCTGAAATTTAGCACATTAAAGCAATAGGCATTTGTTAACTCAGAGTTTCGAGGGGCTAGGTATGTGAGAGTTGTTTAGCTGGGTAGTTAGCTCTGCTGGGAGTTCTTAGGATGCATGCCATGGCGCTGTGAAAGGGAGTGTCAGTCATCTGAAGGTGGGGCTTGGGCTGGAGAGCTTGTGTCCAGGACGGCTCCTTACCATACGGTGGTTTGTAGGAGGCCTCAGTTCCTTGCTGGATATTGGAAGGAGACCTCAGTGTCTCACTTCAACATGGTGACTGGCTTCTCCCAGTGGAAGGATCTGAGACAGCAAGGAAGAAGTCCTGAGGCCTTTTATGTCTCATGTTAATGAGGCTAAACATCATTGTTTCTTCTACATCTGTTTGTTAGAAGCAAATTTCTAAGTACAGCCCATGCTTAGGGAAGGAGAATTAGACTCCACTTTTTGGAAGAGGTGTACCAAAAAACTCTTGGATATGTTGCAAAACCAACCCAGGTTCTTTGGTACAAATTGCATTTTTCTATTGTTTGTATTCCAAACAGAATATGAGTTTTTCCACAATTGGAGTAGCTATTTACAGTATTAGAGTATGTAAATCTCTTTATTGGTTATGGAGAAAATGAGTTCAGAGGCTTAAGTAGCTTCTCCCAGATATAGACAATATCAGTGTCTGGATCTAGTTTTAGATTCAGAATTCTGATATGTAATTCCGCGTGCAGTCAGATTGCATCTCACTGTGATAGCAGAAACAGGGCTCTCTCATTGTACTGTAATTTATTAGTTCAACTTTTGGCTACATTTGGGATCTCAAACATCTGGATTTAAATTGGAAACATCTCATCACAAACTCAGATGTTTCCAAATATAGTTTTGTTTTTCTTTTTTTTTTTAAATGCTATGCCAAACCCCTTGGTAAATGAGTAACTGTATATGAGTGGCTACCCCATTAAAAATCTAACTCCCCTCCCCAATTTGTATTATTCTGTGTGGAAAGTCTCCAATGTAATCAAGTGTTAAATTGAAAGTTTGGACTGGGGCAAGAAGATATAATAGATGTCAGATAGCAAAACGAGGGGTGAGTCAGGGCGCCCAGATGCACACTCTGCAAGAAATATCTAGAAATTGATTGCACAGACATTTGCCTTCCTCTTCCACTTTCCCCCTACTCAGGGAAGGTTGTCAGGGGGTGTCTTACAACGAGGATTTTGGAGGAAGGCATTTGAGTGGTGTGAAGGCGAGAGGGGCCCCGTGGATTGATCAGAGTTGTCCTCTGCAGAAAGTGTAAGGAACTGCACCTGGCTCATGACTCTGAGGCGTCACCTAAGAGCATCAGAAAAATTCAAAATGGGCTCCTGAAGTTTTGGGGAGGAATCAGTTTGGATCTGAAATGTCCTCCAGAGACCCAGGTGTTAAAGACTTGCTCCCCAAAGTGGCGCTTTTGGGAGGCAGTAGGCACTTTAAGAGGTGGGGCTTAGTGGAAAGCTTTAGGTCTTTGGAGGTGGGCCCTCAGAAGGGATCATGGAACCTGAGTCTCTTCCCTTTCTCTCTCTGTTTTGTTCCCCATGATGAGGTAAACAGCTTGCTCTGCAATGTGCCCAAAGCAATGGGGTCAACAGGTCATGGACTGAGACCTCCAAAACTATGAGCCCAAACAAACCTTTTCTCTTAAGACATTGATTTAACCCAGGTACTCTTTCTACCATAGTGGAGAGCTAACAGGTCCGCAAAACAGGTTTAAAGCGATAGCAAAAAATAAAATTAAAGAAGCTTGTATAAAAGCCCCTGGTGCATTCTCTGTGCTTAACACATCGGTTCCTCTAACATATATCTCAGACATCTTCAAGGTGGTTATTTTCAATGGAATCATGACTAATGCAAATAATGAAAGAAATGGATGTGTATACTACAACCTTTTCAAGGAAATCAGAAGCAATGATGTCCCCAGGTTTATAGAGATCTATGGGGTTAATTACCTCTGACTCACAATTCCTATAAGCTCGTTTCCA